>VWZN01009888.1:237528-262256 GCA_013396955.1 Regulus satrapa | reverse complement strand
TTTTAAGTTTCTCCTGATTTTGGGGGTCAGCAACAAAACAGAGTATCCATATCTGACACTGAGACAAAATCTAGGTACAGTTAAAATTAGAAGCTAGAAATAATCACAATTTTTGCTTAAATAAAATTTCTGGACAGACAAGCGAACAATTCTTTATTGTTTTTCTCTGTCATCTTTGACAAAAACTCCCAGGTTAACAGTTCTGATTTCCAAAAACCCTGGTTTTTTGGTTTTGTTTGGTTTTTTTTGTTTTTTTTTGTTTTTTTGTTTTTTTGTTGTTGTTGTTTGTTTTGTTTTGGTTGGTTTTGGTTTTGTTTTTTGGGGTTTTTTTTGTTAGAAGGTATATAAAGACATGAAGAATTTGTAGGTGTGTATTTTGATTGAGGTGCCTCTTTTTAATGTCAACAGTTTGTGTTATTGGAAAATGCTCCTAGAAAATGCTTACCATTAGCCTGAAATCTCTCTGAAATACTGATTTGATTTTATTCAGTAAGTGTGTAGTTCCAAATATTCAACAATAAGTGCTTGTCCTAGCATAAATATTTTTGGGAGGTTCATGCATATTCAGTCGCTGTAGAAGGCCACTACACAGGTTTGTGTAAGAACTGCAGTATGTATCAGCATAAGAAGAATTTTTGCTTCCTATTTTTACTCTGTCCTGCTCTTTATGTAAGCCCTCAAGGAGGTCTTTTATACAGCTGTGCTCTCCCTGAGCATGGTTTAAGCATCATGGAGTATACTTCAACTCTCATAACTGTTAAATATAGACAGACTAATTCAGTTTTAGTCGAAGTGTCCCCGAAAGGCATCAAAGAAATCATGTCACCTCTTGTACCTGAAAGTCGCTGCTTCAGGAGAAGTCACCTTCAAGAGGATGTCATCTCAGTGTCCCTTATTGTCCCATTGTGTCACGCCTTGGATCTTCAAGCTGTTAAAAACCAACCTGCTAATTTCCATGCACAATCTAATAAATGCAAAGGAGTCAGTGTGGAACAGTCTCATTCACAGCTGGTTATTTTGTGTTTCTGCAATTAGTGTAGCACATGCAATTACTGCTGTCGATACTCTTCGGCTGAACCTACCTAACAACTCGCTCACTCTGCCAAAGCCACATCCCATCTTCCCCCAGTTTACCTCTTCCCTCTGCACTACCATGAGCTTCTTCCTTTCTTTCTGAGAAGGCATAGCGTCTGACTAAACATTTTCCAGCATTGGGCACTGGCAAGGTATTTCTTTTGACATGGATTATCCAGTGTGAACTCAGGCTACAGCGTTTCTCTAAGAGGCGGGGATAATTTGGGTTATTCACTTGTCCGTCCTCATGCAATGTCTGGAAACATATTTACTTCTGAGCCTGTTATTGATCAAACTTAGTTGAAATTAGGCAAGGGTCTCAGAAGCTATAATAGAAAGGATAAAGAAGGACATGCCAGCAACATTACTGCAATGAACTTCATTTCTGTAGGAAGCCAGGGAGAAAAGTTATTCTTCCACAGGGTCTTATTTTTTATAGACAGAAATACCAGAACACTAAGGCATAAAAAATTGCAAATAACACTAAGGCTCTGCTGTCATGTGTAAGATAATTCCAGTAGGCTGTTTGAGACCATTTCCCCTCAACATTAGTGTTCCCCCTCAGCATGCATAAGGACAGCATTTTTAGTATGTGCATGAGCTGTCAGGGCAAAACATCTGGTGTAAGGCAACCAGTTCGGCTTCCATAGCTGCTGCAGTCTGTTTCTAAAACAGTCTTAATAACCCCATGAAAAATCAGCCCAGTGTATGGGTGGTGTTGCCATGGCAGGATGATGCTGTGCTGCAAGGCACGGATCCCAGCACTGTGCTGGATCATCAGCTCTTTCTCTCCAAAGGTACTTTTGACCCATGTTTCCTGCAAAATATGGCCACTGGTGTCAAAGTTTGCTGTAGAGACTCTACTGAAATAAAAATACTTCGGATGTTCTAAAAATTCATGACCTTGGAGCATTCAGAATTATTTTTTTACTTAATCTGTGTAGGTGAGAACCTAGTGATGACAGTGCTGGCTGCTCGCAGCTCCTGATTACCACACCTGGTGGGTAATGGGGCTGCCTTTATTCAGGCTGCACAGGATAGAATGCATTGGTGTCAGGTTGTTGTGTCAGGCAGGAGCCTCTTCCCAGCTGCTTCAGACTCCTCTGGCTCTTTTACAAGGAAATTTGATTTTTCAGAGCACTATGCTTCAGGTCCAAGCATAGTTTCCAGAGTCTCAGGACAGGCTCTCATTTTGTGGATGAGCAGTAGGACTGCACCACAGGCTTGAAGAAGCTTTCTGCAGGTCTGTTCCCATTACATCCATGAACCTTTTCATTCACCTATGTTTTGCCCACATCTAATGGACACCCATTACACAGGAATTGGGGGCTTTACATTTTCATTTCTTGGCAGATGCAGGCCTCTCACCATCTTATTTGCTGTCACTGCTGTACTCAAGTCAGCAGATGACACATCTCTTACAGTAAAAAGAAAAACAAGGGAGTGTCTGCCTTCAGGATGATAACCAGGAGCAGGGAGAACTTGCAATGTTATTGTTGCATCAGTGCATTCCTTCTTGTCTAGGAGAATTATTCTCTGTAGCTGAGAGGTAATTTAACTCGGGCTCATTCACCTCTTGGCCTCTGTGTTGTTGCTCTGAATATAATGACTGAGGGTGTGGGAGGGATAGGAGTGTGTGGCCATTAGGGGGAAGGATGGAGTCCCAAAGCACTTCACCCTGCTGTGGTGACACCCAGAGTGGCTTTTTGTCCACTACTGGCCTGCTTGAATTAGAATTGGCAGGGAAGGGGTGAAAGGACACAGATCCTGTTCCCAATTCTCTGAGTCATCCGGTTCCCTGAAAGGTATTTTGAAATGCAAAGTGCAGTTCTCTCATCTTTGCTATAGCAGCATTATTTAAAACACAAACATAGCAAAACTATTCAAATCCACAAATTAAAAATATATGTGCAGTCCCAGTCTCCCACAACCTGACTCCAAAACTAATGAAAAAATGCCGACTTGGTTAAATAGTGGCGGTGAGCTAAAATGGGGTACCCATGATCCTAAAGGGCTGTGCTGCTCTGACCATTGCTGACAGTTTCTTCATTGTTCTAGCCAAGGAATCAATGTAAGGGGCTGCTCAGTTTTGAGTTTCTCCTTATACTCAGAATTTGTGGCTTTATTTGAGTTTTTTTACCGGCTTTGGAGTTACCAAGGAACAGTGGATTCACAGTGTTATTGATGTCAGTGGGTTGGAAGAGCAGGTTGGTTCCTTGGAGTATCTCATCTGACCACACTGCACCCCTCAAGGACGGGCCGAGTGAGCCCTGGAGGGAGCTCCTGGCCACGGTCTTTCTGCTACAGAGATGAGTCACAAAGCTGCACACGCAAACTGTGACATGCCTTGTCTTGGTTTTGGCAGGTTGAGGCACCCGAACAGTGGCACGAATTTTGCGGACAAATCACAGATAACATGGAAGCAGACTGGATTTGGACAGAGTGCATTTGGGCATTTAGCATTTAAAGTGCTTAAAAAAATAATAATAAAAAAAAAAAAGCTTGAGCTTGGGCACCCAGGTTTAGCAATTTTGACTTCGGTCTCAGTTGTCATTTGCAAAATAGGAATAATGCTATTGTCTGAGGGATTTTTTAGATATGGCAAAGAAATCCATGGATATTTTTTAAGCACTGAGGTACTCAGACAAAAGCTATATAAAAGCAATCACAAAGAAACAAATGTCTTCCGTTTGGAATTTGAGCAATAGGTGATAAATAATGTCCAAGCATTAAGATACATAAAC
Source organism: Regulus satrapa (assembly GCA_013396955.1). NCBI lineage: Eukaryota > Metazoa > Chordata > Aves > Passeriformes > Regulidae > Regulus > Regulus satrapa. Next base: position 258,438 of record VWZN01009888.1, on the reverse strand, counting down.
AAGGAAATTTTAAATAAGTATTTATTTTGTTCAGTGCAAAAGGCAAGAAACCTTTGGAAAATACTTGCATGATTAAGTATAAAAGAAAGCGCACTCTCTCGATTTAAGATTTTGTTTACAGTTGCACAGGCAGTTTTTATAAAAGTATTTAAGTGTTTGCTTTTGTCACCTCACCATTCTTGCAACTGTGATTTTCTGAGCAGAATATGTACGTATTCTCCTTTAACTGCTGCTTTCTCATAATTTATTTAAGAAAACATTTGAATTGCTTTAGATGTCTTGTGAAGTTAATTAAATAAATTTAGGGATAATTAAGTGTCATAAAGCACGATATAAACTTGTTGATGTCAAGCAGAATGCTTAAAAATTATGACAATGATAGGTAAATTTGACATATGTCAGTATTTTTTCCATAAGTTTATGTACTAGGTAACCACACCTGTTTTCTTTTCCAACCTTCCCTCTCTATATAATTCAGGTTTATTTTATTCTCTAGCTTGATTACATTAAATATACTGTTATTTTTAAAGCAAAAATTATCTTTTAATCACATGTCTCAAAATACCTCTGTCAAACACCGTTTTATATTAACATTTTTAACCATATAAATTATTGATCCAGGCTAATTAAAATATATCATTAAGACTGTATTTTTCCTATATTAAAAAATTGATTGCATTTTACATCTTCCTTGCTTTTGTTAGAACAGCCCCACTACAAGTTGCTGTATACCAGCCTGTTGTCTATGTCTCTGCACATTGACCTTTGTTGTAAGATCTGCTATAGACATCACAAACTCTCACATCAATTTACTACAATTGGATGTGGCATCTTCCAGCTAATTTGATTTAGGAAGAAATGCACCTGGCTCTGTTTTTCCCTATAGAATGTTGAGGGAGTTCAGAGTCCTCCCAGATGCCATCTATCTGAGTAGCCCATGTGTTTTTCAAGGTCTAAGCAGTTTGTCTTCATCTTCCAAAATGTAAGCCATTACAATAGGAGAGTAGTTACATTATTTAATGCAAAAATAAACTTAACATTACGTGCAAAACACGTACATGCATGAACATACATAGATGCATGTGCACACAGTGTGTATGTTTTAAAATAGTTTTTAAAAAATATAATGTATATATACACATATTCATATATATATATATACACACACACACACACACACACACACACACACACACACACACATATATATAATGAAAACATGTCCCTATGTCCCGACAATATTTAATATTTTGACTTTTTTTACAAATCTGCCTTTTTTGGTTTTTAACATTGGGTCGTTACTGGGACTCTTTGCAAGAAGAAAACAAATATTTCAGGACATGTGAATCTTTCCAGACACTGATTTGGATCACATGGATGAAGCAGGTTATGAAGAACAACCCTGTTGCAGTGGCAGAAACATGCAGAGAATGAACCACAGACTTCTGCATTCTCTTTCATCCCTTAGGTCCAAAAGTAAAACCATTATTTAATGCATATACACGAGCCTTCTTACTAGGTAAGGACCTTGGGCAATCAAACAAATTAAATAACTGGATATAAAGTTGCAAAAGGCTGTGGTGATTAAAAGAGTCTGGACAGCTCAATGGACAAGTTTGGTGTGATCCTATGAGAGCAGGAGTTGGCCTGAGCAGAGCCAGCAGAGGATGGTCTGCATTGAGAAGTACTCCAGAGGTCTCCATTGTATGACTTCTTTGCATGGAGGGTGGGTAAATGAGGGAAAAGGGTTGTTTACTGAAATATTATTTTCAGAACTAACTACTTTAGTTGTTAAAATATATATCCTAGCGTAAGCACAAGATACTATACTGAAATTGGAAAGTCTAATTAAAATGAAATTATTTGAAAACTCCTCATTTTGGCTGTTCAGAACTGCAATGGTTGTGTTTACTGACAAGTGGCCTGGCAATCATCACCAGATTCAGGGCTCTTCAGGAATGCAGAAGCTTTCCTTGACACTGCCTGCTGCCTGATCTTTGCATGCAGATTAAAAGTCCTGCTGGGTGGGTTCTGGATCTGTGCTTCAAAGTGGGAGTGAGGTGAGGAAGGGAGCAAAATATGGCTTTTGCACAGATTGGAGTCTGAGACACCTGGGGGTAAAATCAGCCCACGTAAGAGGGAACCATGAGTAGAACAAAGACAGCTGTCAAATGCATAAATATCTGCTCTCAACAACAGCAGTAGATATATTCAGTGGGAGTTATGGCTATGGAAACATAAAATGAATTAAGGTGTTTGCGATGGCAACACCTTATTTTTGATTTGCAAATCTTAAACAAAAAATCAACAGTATGTTACAGGGTTTTCAGGTTCTTTGATCACAAAAGCTAAAAATCTCTGTGTGAAAGTAAAAGGAAGTAATTTGTTAAAAGTGAAGTTGGCGAACTAGACTCTGAAATACTTTGGCTGCTCTGTCTGCTCTTTCTTTTCCCATCTACATATTTGGGAGTTCAGACTGTATATCCAGATGAACTCCTTGTATTGCACAATGTTTCCAGTTTCAATAAAATAACTGAGTTATATGAAACAGAGAAAAGAACTGCTTATACATTTTTAATCTACATTGGTTATGCCTTTGCAACAAAATCTTTAAATAATTTCTGGAAGTGTTTTGTGTATTTGCACTTTCAAACCATTTAGGGGACAATGAAGAAAAAAAAATTAGGTTTTGTTAAGAAAACTTGCAATGAATCCTAGGTCCAGAATACAGCCATCATTTATTTTGTAAATATATTTCTTTATATTTAAAGAATATTAATATAAATATATTTCTTTTCCTCACAGAACAATCTTGGGCAATGGTTCCTCTTTCCAAACAGTTTGTCAGTAATTTCCATTTACTGCAGTGACACCTAATGGCAGGAGAAGCAGAGCTGACCACCCCCCAGCTGCCTTGTTTGCTGTGCAACAAAGGGGGGGGGGGTCTCCTTTTAAACTGGTGTGGATTCTTTCCTCGCTTCTCAAAGAGCAAACAGACTCTGCTGCAATCTGGAAAGCATTCAGCTGCAGGAACAAAAGCATCTAAGCTAAAACCACCCCCTTAGAAAGACACACATCTAGCTTTGCAATTTTTTATACTCTTGTAAATGTTGAACTTTCACTAAAAGTAGGGAAAGATAGCTAGGGATGAATATTAAAACAACTAATACTAAAATGGTATGTAGCAGTTCTTTGTGGCATATGGTTGTGACTCTACATCTGGAAGTTTCAGGCTCAAGGGGGCTAATGTTTCGGATAGATATTTTAAATTCATCTGTGCTAAAAGCTGCCAGAAAGTGAGTTATTCAGGTCAGAATAAAAGTTGGCAAGATATATGCCAAAGATGTTCAGAATTTACTTCTGTGTAACAAGCTTATAAAGTACCTTTTTATGCAGCTAAGACCAGCTGGACGAAAGTTAATCAGCCAAATGCAATTATAGGAGGTGTAAGTCTTATTGATGCATTAGGAATTCTCATGGTACTACTGGACCATTCCAGATGTGCTAATGCATAATGAGTACAACATAACCTTGATCAAGAAGCCAATCTGTCTGGTCTCCTCATCTCTTCCAATAATGTATATAATATTTACTTGTGATGGCTCAGCAGGGACTAATAGAAGTAATAAGTTCTCATTCAAATGTAGACTTCATTTTCTAATAAAGGCAACTTGGTATAAGCCTGAAATTACAAAATTTCACTTCATCTTTAGCAGAAAATGACATTTCTTTAAACATGAAGCTAACCAAAGGCAGGTCTTATTTAATATTCTGGCGAGGACAGGTGTGTTTTGATGCTGTAAAAGCCAAATGAAGTGATCAGTTTTGTAATGGACTAGTGGCAGATAATTTTTACTGAGATGCTGGACAGCCAGCTTCAGGGAGTGGGGTCCTCCAGACTACTCCAAAGTGAGATGGCAGCCAGGAGGGCTGGGAAGAAAGACCAGATTGCAAATCTTGGGAGAAAATCTGGGACCCATGAAGACAACAAGAGGTTTGTTTGGGGTTTTGTTATATCATACTGTGGCAGGATTCTTCTCTGTCAGTTTTGAGGGATCTTGAGAAAAATCTACCAGGTGTGCCTTACTAAGGGAATTCTTCCTCTGGACAGAAAGACAAAAAACAAATTTAAAAATCAAAAACAAAAAAACAAAAACCAAACAAAAAACACACAACCCCCCCCCCAAAAAACCACAAACAGAAAAGGAGGTTTGAATCTGGTCTGCCTACCCAAGCTACCCATATAAAATGTCCCAACTCTGTTTTTACCTTCTGACTATGAACATGGCATTCATAGAGCAAACTTCTTACCTGCAAATGTGTTATTAAGTGGTTAGCCACAGGGATACCAACTTTTACCCTCAGGCTTTCGCACAACTCCTTGACCATCAGTAATTATTTCCCATTACAAGGGCTGCCAGCAACCTCCACACTATCCTGTTGTTCTGGTAGTATTCTGGCATCTAAAAAGACCACAACACGTCCACGTCTTTCCCATTTGTACTGACATTCCCCAAAGGAGGCATGGTCCTTCTTAGGGACCTATTGTCCTCTTTGTACATACAGTCAGCTCCCATTAATCTCATTAATGAGACCTACATTCCCAAACTGGAAGGAAAAAAATTCAGCTGGAAGAAAAATATTTCCCTGGGAGGCAAGAAGGGAGATAAGGAGACCATTAAGTCCTCCATCTCTGCAGTTACCCCAGAAATGCCATGGGGAACACTCATAGGACTACCTGCATAGCAGAGTGGGGCCACCCACCCACCCCCATCAGCCCAGCCCATGACTGATTACACATGTAGGAGGGAAGGGAAGGAATGGGGAGGAACAGTGTAGTGTCTATCTTGGCCCTTCCTGTGGGGATCAATGTCTGGTAACATTTAGTAGGTGGTTCTTGTGGTCCTTGGAAAGCACAAAGGCAGGTAGAATGACTGTGATGCATTCACTTGTTTGTGCAGCATTTTCATATCAGGAGAGGAAACATAACCAGCTGTTTAACCTTTCATATTTTTTTAATGAATTTCACTGAATCAAATCTGAAAACAATGTTGCAGGCTTTAAATGACCCTCATTTTGCTAAACTGCTTGGGAATAAAACCCAACAAACAGCCTTTGCTGGAAGAAATAGGTATTTGCAGGAAGTGGTACAGCCCAGACTGAATAATTACTGTGTCTACTGAAGCTCACTTTTCCTGCTCTCCTGGTGCCATCTGAACAATGGACCTCCCATCTCCTGTCTGGAGGTGAGGTACCCCTTGCCTCTCCTTTCCCAAGAACAAGCAGAGCTACAATCCCAAAAAAGTGGCACCTACTTCACTGATCTAAAGATCAGGCTGCTGCCTCCGGGGCATCAGAGTCCTAGAAGATGGCCCTGATACAGAGCACAGTGGCTGCTGTGAGTTTTATCTGGGTGATTACTGATGAGAAATGCCATCGTGGATGTGTTAGAAAACAGAAAGATTTCTCAGACCCACAGTGACAGAAGCATCTGCTTCTAAGCCTGCAAAGCTTACAAGTAAAAGAGAAGCCAGATGGATTCAGGATGATATCCAGGAGTGAGTCAATCAAGCTTTTCACCTAGGACAGGGTCTGAAGGGGCTTGCAAAACCCCAGGCACATGTGAGGAGCCTGGAGCTGGGACTCTGGCTGGCCCATATTGCCCACATGCAAGTATTGGGCAGCCTGTGCTCCTGGGCAGAGCTGTACGAAGCAAGCTCCTCAGCCAGGTGAGGATGCCAGAGGTGGGGCTGGGACATGGCCAGGTTTCTTCTCCCCACACACTGTGGTGCCCCTGCCACCAGCTCTGGATGGATACTGATGCAAGTGGAAAATAGGGTAGGAGGAAAGTAAATTGGAGTGTAGGGATGGATGTGCAGAGTGGGGCCATGGGAATACATTCAGCCTTGGTGCTCTGAGTCATCCAAGTGGGCTGGTGCCAAGGAACTGCTCTGCTGTGACTGAAAAATTGAATTTTGCCTGTGCTTACTGGGAAGACTTGAGTCAGCCCTGCATCTGCTACTGTATTAAAAAAAACCCAACCAACATTTCCCAGATTATGTGTCATTATTGCCTTTATTGTCTATGTCAAATGAGTCCAATGTTTTTTCAGAATTTGAGACCTGATGACAGAGCATTCAACAATCTGTGTCCCACGTCAGAGATTGAATTTAATTGCTTAACATCCATCAAACACTTTGTGAACTGTGGCTGTAGCCCCCCAGATGCATGGCAGGACAGCGTGGGTAAGAGAGGCAGAGAAGCAGAGGGAGGATGCCTACCCAGGCAGGCAGCACTGCAGCATTCAGCAGTAACACATCAGCTACTGGGATTTAAACATGCACTGAAAGGTAAGGATATCCTTGAGGAATAAGCTGAACAGAGGTTGCCTTAATTATACGCTTTGTTCAGTCCTGCAGCAGAGTTTCTCCCTAGGCAGCAAAGGGCCACCAAAACTGACCATCGTATGCATTACGCCTCCTCGTATGGTTAGCTTCTACTTCCTTTGCCACAACAAAGGATTTTCCTGAGAGTGTAGCTGTATGAGGAGAGAATGAAAGCTGGCTGTACATAGGGGCAGTCCTTTCAACTGGGAAACACGAGATCCCTTATGCAGCACACAGGGTGCAATTCGCTGAACGGGCAGCCTCATACTACAGGCAGAGCACCACAATCAAAGCCTACCATGCTCCAGGTTTTGGCTGCCTGCTGCCAGCCCACCAGCCTCAAAGGGACACTCACAGGTGAAATTCATGGAGTGATGCTCCTATCAAACTGTCTCAGCCTTTGCACATCAACAGGATCACTTCCCTGCTGCTCCTCAACCATGCATCCAAACTATACAATACACTCAGAACTGCGCAGGACAGTTAATTCATGTTTTTTTGCAGAAGCATTTCAAATTCAGCCAGTAAATGAAAATGTTTAATATCATGTCATTAGTCCTCCATATTACAGAGCTCACCTGGATTGAGCTTTGGAGCCTTTGTGGGTATTTTCTTAGGCAAGCAGGGAAAAAAATGGATGCACAAACTCTGAAATAAAAGCTAAACATACACTGATACAATTTAACATTAAGAAAAGTAATTTTGACCAATGAAAGAATGGACTCCTCTTAATGCCCCTAAATTGAACTGCCTTTGCATGCCACTGGGACATCACTGGAGCCTGCACTCCTGCTCCTGAATCCAGATCCATAGCTGTCATCTGTACACATATTGCCTTTGATGTCAGCCACTGGCCTGTGGAAAAGCTTTGAAGCCTTTGAAGAAACTGCTTTGTTTAGCAGACTTACTGTATTATGTTAACACATGGAAAACCATTGGAACAAAAATGGTTGGAAAATTCCTGCTAACATCCCATCCTGGTGAATATGCATAGCACAGAGGCTGCTGGTGAGGTGGCAACTCGTGTAGACTCTGATGGGCTCGTTTGTCACTCAGTGCTGAGGACAATTTGTGTGACTGGAGTGTAAGGCACTAAGAGGCATTTTAGGATTCTGGGTACTGGAAGAGTTAATAATCTGTGCTGGGCAGAGGACACACCTGCCTCACTGTTATTTCAGTGTCTAAGCAAAGCAAAAGGAAGGCCACCACCTTAGACTGATGTTAAATCTGCTCATCCAGAAGCATGGGCTGACATTACAGAGAGGAAAGGAGATCCAGAACTGCAAAGCTTGGATTCATGTCTGAAAAATAAGATGTTATTCAGTGTGGAAAATTTAACTGCAAATCTAATTAGTAAAGATTCTTTTTTTCATTGGTGTGAGATGTCCCTGTCTCAATTTTCAGTAAGGTTCAAGATGCTAAGACATGAGCCTTCCCATGTTGTTAGGTCTGTTTTGCTTCCAGCCACTGAGTAAACCCAGATGTCTGTACATCTGATACGTATTTTTATTTAAAAGAAAACAAACCAAACAAACTAAGAAAAAAGGCCTCCCCAAAATTTTAAACAATCTAAAACTTTCCATAAGATTTTACCTTTAGTTTAGTTCTAGAAATCAGCAAAATCTGGCTTCAATCCAAGTTTTATTTTTTCAAAATCATAACCGAAATTCTGAGGAAGTGTTGCTGTTACTTCGATTTCAGCGTGATTTGGGACTCTTTTTCAGAAAGAAGGGAATCATTTGCACACCCTGATGAAGAACTGTAATGCTAAATATAAAGTCATTTACTAATTGGAATGACTGACTCTCTGCAAAACAGTTAAAGCTGGTCAAATGATTCAGCCAAGACCTGCTGGGAGGAAAAAGAGAAGTCAGATTAAGGAAATAATTTACCGCTCCCTCATTTCCAAGCTGCTCTGGCACCAGGAAAGCCAAAGCGTTTCCAGAGCTGCTCTAAGGACCCAGAGCTGCTGCAGGGCTCAGGCTCCGGGGAGAGGGGAGCGGCATCCCGGGCACCAGCTGCTCCCTCTGTGGTGCCCTGTGCCTCAGGCACAAGCTGGCTGAGGGTCCTTTGCTAACCTCTGAGAGAAATAAACCTAATGTAGGGAAAACCTGAACTGCCTCAAAAAAGCACTTTTCTATCCTTTTGGTTTATGCTACATATTTAATCCAGGAAGAAAAGGAATGCTTGTGCATGTCCAGCTTGCCAGAAACCCTTTGCTCTCCTCAGGCGATCTTGGCTGTTACATAGGGAGCAGCTGAATGATTGGCAATGTGTCGTCTGACGTGGGAGTGTTGGTAATATTTTTTTGAATACATTGCTTTGACAAGAAATTGTATTCAAACAGACAACTCCCCCTCCCATCTTTTTCTCCACATTTTGAAAAAACTCACTCTAGATTTAAAAATCACCCTATCTTCTGAAATTTCAAGCAACATTTTTTCTTTCCAGGGTTCTGAGTTTATCACAGAAAATAGTATCTGTTACCCAAGTGTTACTTGTGTTATTCTTGCAGTCTTTGTTTTATTTAAATAAAATCCTTTAATAAAGGATAATATATTTTTTTTAAAGTCTCACTAATCAAATTATTTATTCACCGCATGTCACAAGGGGGAAGGCCTTAAGGGGAAAGGAATTGTTTCTTTTAACAGTAAAAGTAGTAAAAACTTGTATAAGCTTCTACCTTGTATCTTTGGAAAGTGTGCTTTTTGTGACCCTATTCTAATTAGACTTTTTGGAAATAGATACTGTGGTGCAAATGTGTGCAGGAATCAATTTAGTCTCTTTCAGTGAAATGTCTGTTACAACTACAACCAATTCCCAAAAAACTTCTTAAAAACCCATCTGTATCAATCTATTCTACTGGCTACTGCTTTTCTGGTGGTTTTTTGGGGTATTTTTGGGGGTTTTTTTTGGTTTTTTTTTTTTTTTTTTTTTTTTTTTTTCCATTGGAGCCAACTCTTCCGGATGCCTAGCTCTTCCTTGTAGCTTTATTTTTTGGGGAGACCCTGAAGAATGCCCTGCGCTGTCACATCTCTCTTTCTAAGGCATCTCAGTATCAGAAACTGACAAAATGCTTTAAATCATTCCTTAGGTCAATGTTCTTCACGGCCCAATAAGTCAAAGCCAAGTCGTGATCAGTTCTACCTGCAATTTGACCAGATGCCATTAAACACCTTTTTCTTTCCTTCATCTTTTTTTTTTAATTATTATTTATTTAATATTTGTCATTAATTAAGAACTTGAAGGAAACTTTTCACAAAGATAGAAATCTTAACAACAAAAATCCCTACACATTGCCCCCCTCCCCCCCCCAAAAAAAGAAAAAAAACCCCAAAAAAACCCAAAAAACAAAAAAAAACAAGAACAGTGCATCTACACTGGAAAATTGAAAGAAGACCTTTATGGTCCTAATTCTGTTATCAAGCAAAAAATGCAAAGCAGCTAGAGACTGACCTGAATCTGGACACTGGAAAAAAGGGCAGAGGGGGAAGGGAAGAGAGTAGCAGCAGAGACAGGAGGCAGAAATGTCCCTTATCTGCAGCAAGGCATGGATCAAACCTGTAGTGCTTGATGGCAATCGAACATGAAATTGATAAACAGCCTAATAATTTTAATACCTATAAATCATATTAAAATTACCTGAATTTAGTCATGACTCTTCTTAGTTAAATATATTTACTATAACATTATAATGCATTATAGAAAGTTTAATTCTGAGTGGTTCTAAATAAAAATGTATATTCCCACCAGAAATTCAAATACAGAACAAGTGATGTTGCAAACACGTTATATGTCACATATTTAAAGCTATATTGCAAATACTATTTCTGAATACTTGTTTCAAGGAAAGAAAGGGACTTTTTCATCCACCTCAAAATAAAAGACACTGTCTATGTCATAAGGCTCCTATGTGCCATGGTAAAAGAAAAATATAGACAACAATAACGCTCCAAAAGTTGAACTGCTGCGGGGTCTCTGAAAGGAGTGAGTCCTGGTGCTGTCTTGTGTGAACTCCGTGTCAGGTGCAGATTGCCGAGAGCTGCCTTGCACATTCCTCACAGCCCTGAGCTGCTGTACAAAGCTCCAGCCCGAGGTTGTTAAGTTCAGTAAGAGCAGGAATGAGCCATTGATGCTGCTTTAAACAAGGGAAAACAATAGGTCTTTAAGACAGCTCCAATTGCTGAATGTAAATTGTTTTTTAATAAAATGTAGACAAAACCAGATGATGTCAGAAGAATTCCTCCCCTGTGCCACCCTGGAGATTGTTCAGCAAGAGATTATGCGGCAAGAGATGCACACATTTTGGGGAGCCTTTCTGGCTTTCTCTTGCCCATTGCAGTTTTACACTGGAGTCCCTAGGCCCTTTCTTGCATACCAGAGCCCTTATTTACAGCACAGCTACAAATATAATAATGCAGCATATTAGGTCTGTGGGGTGGGACTCACAGGCAGCAAGTACAGCTGTTTTCTTTCTGCCTTTAACTGCACTTTTTGGGACATTCCACACTGCATTTGCTGCCTTTAATGTTTCCACCCTCTCATCGGCGCTTGTTTTCCCCAGATCTTGCGGCGGTGAATCTTTTTGTAGATTAACAGAAATCACACAGAAGTACAAACTCATCTGTGCAATGATGTGTGTACATGCACACAAGATAACCACGTGTGTGCACGTGCTTGCTTGCACACATACACATGTAGAGGGTGTGCAGGGTTGTGTGTGCACACATACAGTCATTTTTTGGAGTGAGATGCCTTGCATTGGTAAAATGTGTTACTGGGAAACAGATTTTCAGACCAACAAATAATGGCCCCTAAAGAAAATCTATACATTAGCAGTTCATTTTTGATCATTTTCTATAACGTTTTCCCCCAGCAGTTACAGTCATCTGATTCCACGTGTTGTGTCTGTATTAAAAATAGCACAATTCCCTGAAATTCCTTCTGCATTTTCTTCAAACACAAGGGAGAAAACACACTCCCTAATATATTTTATGGGCACACTCTCTTTGCAATATTTCCTTTGCAAAGGTCCTGCTCATATTTGTATCTTATTACTTTTCTTATACTGGATTTATTGATAGTTTCTAACAAAAATATGATTTCAGTATATTTACGGAACAAAACTCAATATAACAGACCCAAATTCAATTTTTTTCATCAAAATGGAGAACAATAAAGAATCTAAAGTCTTCAGTTCAGACACATAGCATCAGAAACACCTATATTGTTAAAAGAAATAACTCAATAACAGGGAAGTGATAGATATTACTTAAACAACAGCATTAACTTTGTTTACCTTATCTGTGTTTCTAATAATCCAGACTATGACTTTGAGACTTACAAGTATTTTGCTCCTGAAATATATATAATTTCAATCATATTCTGTAAATGGGGAAAAATAATGCCTATGCAGTAAGAAGCATTTCTTGCATATTGTTAGTGCTACTAATATTGTTATATCTATTTAGCAACATCCATATGAGGGGGTTTTGTTGGTGCTCTGCCATACTGGTTTCATAAACGTTTTTCATTTATAGGGGGTTTTGTGGTTCTTGGTTCTTGGGTTTTTCTTTTGCTAAAAGTTCATATTCTGTGTTTCTAATGGATTACTTTCAAAGAAATACTGTGGAGCTAGTTTGGGGGTGGGGGTGGAGTTGTGTTTTGTTTGTTTTTCTATTGACCACTAGCTAAAGGTTTGATTAATAACTTTGGTTAACAATAGATTTTTAGTTAAATAGATGAATGGATTCATTATTTACCTGTTCTTATTCTCGTGTGCATTGCCTAGTGATGATTATAGCTGTTTTAGAAATGATCCTTATTTATGGTATGTTGCATCATCCAGAGATGTAGTAATGATTTTAGATTTTCCACCTAAATTACAGGGCACTTTCCACTGAAAATGGTAAACAATATTACAAACTTAAAAAAAAGAAGTAATCTGATTTCAGGGAAGAGGGAACCCAGTGAAAGATGTGTGCTTTTATAAGGATGGACAATGGAAAGCAAAATAATAACTCCTAAGTTTGATTGTTCAAATATATTCTGCAATACAGAGAGCTGCATGCAGGCTGGAGCAGGCATGGGGCAGGAAGGTTAAGTAGAAGAGAAGGCACAATACTTCAGATTGGCAGTAGACTGCAGCAAGAATAATCTAATCAAAACTAAATTCAATTATCTAGTCCCAGGGCAGGCTCCTGGGACTGCTGCACTGAATGCTAGCAGAGCTCCTCCTAGACATTTTTCCCCAGTCAAACTCACATGATGAATGCAGATGAAATTTGAAATATGAAAATCTGAAATAATTTATGGAAGTTGTCAGAAATTTGGCCTGCTTGTGGTGTAATTTCCTCTGAGACGAGGCAGGCTGGCTCATTGCTTCTAGTCTCAGAGCAGTTGCTGGTCTTCCAGTGGATGGATCAACCCCTTTAAAATGCTCTTCCAGACAAATTACAGCTCATTACAGACAGCCTTGCACCATGCCATTATGTCAGAGGAAATCTTTTTTCATTTGCACAAATTTGCTTGGAATTCTCATATTTATTTGAGCATCCATTATCGAATCTGAACATTGAATTATCCACAATTATTTTCTGGGTAGGCGGATGTTTGTGTATATGGAATAGATAGTGACTGTAGATATACAAATCTTACAGCATTACTGAAAATCCTCCTTCTTTCAAACAACTGCATTTATGTAGTAAGTAAGTAGAATGAATATATATATATATATATATATATATATTTATATATAAGCTGTTTCCTGAAGATGGTCTTTTTAGGATGTACATTTGCTTTCTCAAAGGAGGCACCAACAAAAACCAGCTCATTTCCCAGTGACTCAGAGCCTGCTCTTTGTAGCAATCACAATTAGAAATTTTGATTGTGCACACGTAATTCATGTATGGTCTGGCCATGTGTGAGACATCTAGAGTTATTACGTAGTTTAACTTATATTCTTCAAAAAAATTGCTGTCTCTATCCTTGTTGTGCTCACACATAGCACATCTCCCCCCACTCCTGTGTGCTGAGATTGCAAGTAGAGCACTGGCACGCAAGAAAATGGAAGGGGCAGTGATGGGGATGTATTCTGAAGTCCTCACTCCTTTACTCTCAGGCAAATTTTGACTTAGTTAGGACTATGAGTTAAATTACTTGCTCGATAGTAATATTTTCTAGTTGCTTAACCTTGTTACTAGGCTGCTGATATCACAACTTAGTGGTTTTTTTTTCTTAACATGAGAAATGTTCATTGGTAGAAGGATCTTACAGGTGGTAAATGCTGTGTGAAACTGTCCCTTTGGATCACTTCATCAGGGAGAGCAGAATCACGTGCAGTTGTTCCTATGGAAGGGATTTGTTACAGAGAAGTAGGCCAAAGTACCATTGAGAACATTTTTGGCTTTTTGATCACTGTCAGAGCTAAATATCTAAAATTCCTGGCTCTTCTGAGAATCTCTGTCCAACAAGAAAGAAAGTATTACTTTCAGGGAGTTTGAAGGATTTAATTTAAAATATGATGAGTTTTGTCTCTTTTCTAAGAAAAATTCTATTGCAAATACTCTCAGGTCCCCATATAAAAGTTTGGTCATAAGAAAGTTTTAAATTTTCTTTTCAATCTCCTTCTATAAATATCCTTTAACTTACTTTTGATCTGTCCCAGCACTGGAGCTTTCATCCTGTTATTCTTTGTGTCATATGATCTTCTCACAAAAATTTTGTTCCAACCTTCACAGGCCAAGAGCCATAGGAAAACAGGGCAGGGCTGGTTTATTCATGGTGTCCACCTAAACACTCTTTCATTATTTGGTCAGGTTGTTAAGCACCAAGGAAAGTCTCACAGTGTGATTAGATCTCACACAGTCTTGCTTTTATAGACAACTGTATTTAAAATTGGCATTTTATTTTCTTGAGAAAGAAATAGGTTTGAGAACTCTCACAAAACACTGCAGCTCAGAAAACAAAGAGAGCTCAGTTTAATGAGCTTCAAGTGCCCCATACATGCACTCAGAGCCTACTCTGCTCTGCTGTCCAGTGTCCTGCTCTCAGGGTCCCTCCTCAGGTTTTGGCAGAAACCTGCCCAGTTCTCCAGCATGGGCACAACTGCCTGTAGGTTCCTTCCCTCCAGGTACTTGCAGCTCCAGCCTTGGGGAGAGGATTGGGGAAATGCACTGCCTGACTCTCTGGAAGTGTTCAAGGCCAGGCTGCATAGGGATCTGAGCAACCTGGTCTAGGGAGGTGACATTGAATGGCAGGGGGGTTGAAACAAGGTAATATTTAAGGTCACTTCAAACCCCAATCATTATTTCCATGATTCTGTGATTCTGTGAATCTCTTGTGTGGAGCACCTTTTTGCTTTTTGTTATCTGAAGAATTTTGAGAAGTGCACATGTTAACATGTTCATTCTTCTTCCCCTCGGTATTGTAAATCATTATGGTGATTCATTATTGAAGAAGTGCATTTATCATTTTGACCCATTCCTTTATCATTATTTCTCCAGACAATTATTAGAGGAATTTTCCTATTTCTCAGACAGAAAGAATTTTTTCTAGTCACTGGATTATTTTAAGAACTCCTTAAAAGATATCTTTCACAATATTAGTCAAATGTGTGTGATCAGAAAACTTTCCATCCCAGAATATTTGTTTTGTTTTGTGATATATCCTGATGTCTGCTACACACCTTTCCCTTGTTACTTCATCAAATCATCTGTTTCTATGAAAAGACTTCTCATCTGGCTTTTCACTCTGTATTCAGTCTCTCATCAGAAGTTGGATATGGCTGGACTCTTTGTTGGATGGACAGTACTCATGACAGACAGTTCAGTGACCTCAGGTGAGTTACCTCTGTCTTGGGGCAGCATCTGGGCAGAAGGGGCTCCATCCCTGCTGGCAGATCCGCCAGGTGCTGTCATAGACACATGGATAATAAGGCACCGTGCTGTCTACAAGGACATTACTGTGAGTAGATAGCTGATAGTGACTTGCAGGTACTAGCAGATATTGGGAGGCCACCTGGATTCCAGCAAACTACCCCAATCTTGGACACTGATAAAACATCTATTTATGGCTGGTCCTAAGTGGTGTGAGTCTTTGTATAAAGGAACTGGCTGAGTGTTGGGGTGATAGCAGAGCAAGGATGAATCCTGATTGATCGTGAGGCTCATGAACATTAGCCAAATGTGGTCGTTTGTGCAATTAATGCAATGATGCTGAGAACAGCAATATCTAGTGCTTTATTGTAATTGTCTGAAAAGAATTTTGAACTAAGAAGGAGTAATTTTGCTACAATGAAAATTATTTATGTTAAAGATGCATAATGATATTAGGATTTCAAAAACTAGAGCCATTAAACTGAGAAAGCTTCGAGCTACTTTATATGTCTTGTATTTGCATTTTACTTATAATAAATATAAATTGTGAATATTCTCTTTAAAAATGTCAGAAGAAGAAATAATTATCTAGGAAACACGCATTTTGTTTATTAGGATTTCTGCTTCTTTTTGTGCTACAAATTTTAAAATATTAATGAATTTGCTTCCCCAACCCTCTCCATAACTCTTGGTAGTGTTGTCAGGTTGAAAAAAGAAAAAAGTCATGGAAACATATAACTTATTTAAGTCAGCACATTCTTTCATCTGGATAGCTGTTGCATGGCTGGAATAGGCTGTAGCCTCCCAGCTTCTCTTTGCTGCAGGAAACTTTGTAATAGCACTTAAATAAATAAAGAGACTGGGTAGGAGATTATTGCTTTCATTGTGCTATTGTATATGTGTATTATAGAGTCACCCCGTAGATTGACACAATTAGTTGAATGCAGGACAAGACAAATGTTGTATATGACAGTGGGGTAGTATTGAAAGATGACCCCATATCTGGAGAGCTGAGAGTTATGGATCCATTGATGGCTGTTACCCGTGTTTTGAAGCGTGGCTGTTAAATTTTGCCTGCTGGCTTCTGGCTGCTGGCCTGCCAGCCCGCCTGCCTGGGCAACCGCTGGGCTGAATGGAGCTGCAGGCAGCTTCGGCACTTTGTTCTTCTGTCATAAAAACTGACCACTGACAGGAGGAGCCTCTGCCAGGCCCAATGGGGATGCAGCACCATGGATCTTTGTTGCTCATTTCACTCCGTGTGCTGCTGGTTTGGAGCAATCTAAAGGGCTGAGATGCTTTCAAATGCTTGTGTATGGCAGCATTGGATGGGAAAAGATACTCTGTCCCCAAAGAAAATACCCTAAACAAAAAGGGATTTCCAATAAAATATAAGGCATTGCCTCCACAAAGAGAATAAGAGCATACTAAGATACTTAAGAGTGACAGTTCAGCATCTCTGACTGCCAGCCGTTTGCTTTTTAGATGCAAATGTGCAATCAAAACATGTATGCTATAGATAGCTAACTCAAAGTATCCAGCCTGGCAGATGCTGGCAGAAATTTTTGTCTACTTTGTTTTGTATATAGCTGTAAATGTTTTATGTTCTTCAGTCTTTGATGGCCATTTTGCCTGTAAACAGGAAGGCCAGTATATTTCCCCATTAAAAAACAAAACCCCCAAAATTTAAGCATTTTAAGTAAATGTTTGATGCATTTATCAGGAAAATTAGTCAGGAAACCTCATATATTTTATATCTAAATTCCTGAATAAACAAGATTCTGCAACCGTTCTCTCCGGGCTGTGTGTTACTGCATGTGTTTGCCAAAGCAAGTGCCCTAACATGGGAACCCTGAGGACAGTCTGAAATCAAATGACAGGAGGATGATATGTTCCTTGCAATCTCACAAAATGGGTAAGGTTTCAATTTTTTTTTCTGCTAAAGAAAAATATAATTTTTGAGTTCAGACTGTATGAAGCAGGGAATCTACCTAAACAAGATCTTTCAAATAAATTAATCAGAATAAAACAAATCCAGCTGCAAGCCCATGAGAGATGGTCACATTCTAGAAAGCTCATAAGGATAAGCATCTACTAAGGAAAGAAGATTGTCCCTTTTTTCTTTTCATATAGCAAAAGCTAGGCACATGGTTGGCTTTCTTAATTTCTACCTCAAATCCTGAAATGCTGGTTATTAAACATGCTTCTCACAGGGTTTATCTGTGTAAGCCTCTGGATTGTTGAATTCTGATGGAGGAAATTCTGTTTGCAGGAAACTAGAAGCTTTTGTCTGACTTTTCTAAACTAACACCTGTTTACAGTACTGGTAAAACAGGCAAGTACAGTCTAAATGCAATTTATTACTTGACCCTGCACTTCATCAGAGGAGTGTTCTGGCTGCACACATACACAGATAACTCTGTCATCTAAAGGAGTCTCTGTTGATACAAGCTTAAAAAGACCATATCATATATCATGTCATATCATAATCACTGTGGAGTTTTCTTTTTACTAATGAGGTAGGAAACATTTGTTGAAAGAGAAGACCACAGGAGCCTACATTTCCCCAGTTTGTATCAAATCCCTGTGGAAGGAGGAAACCTATTAAGAGCTCCCATCAAGTTACTGAATAAGGAAGAAGACAGACTTTTGAACCTCTTCTGAACACCCCATAAAGTAATGGGAATTTTCAGACACCAGGCCTTTGCATTATCCAGTGCTTCTGTTGTGGTTCTATGGATGGCAGAAACCCCCTGGTTGGTCACTGCCACCAACTTTCTGGGCTTTCACAACCTCTTTCTCTTCCACTTTGCATATTTGGGAGAGAATGAGAGTGCTCAGGACAAAAACACCACATGAGACAATGAATTTAACCAAATCATGGATTCCTGAAGGATTGAGAGTTAAAGTTGTCAGAAAGTAACTCCATTACTGTTAAACTGACTCATTCTCCCACATCAGAGTGCCTGTGCAGCAATTTTTGTGGTGACACTGGGAAAGGAGGGAAGCAGGGTCACAGAGCAGGGTGGGACACTGGGGTATTCCTTCTGCAAGGAGCCAGCAAACATTGGTATTCCTTGTCAGGAGGGAAGAGACAATGTAGTATTAGTATTAAAGTAGATAGAGGGGAGACAGGGATTTTGCTGGTGGCAGGGAATCAGACTAGCAATTGTCATATTTGGATTCTGATCTTCGTTTCATTCTACTGAGTCCTGGTTTCTGAGTCAAACTGTGCACTGTTTGTTATCTCTTGGCACTTGTTTTCCTCCAAAAGACAAAAAAAAAAAAAAAAAAAAAAAAAAAATAANAAAAAAAAAAAAGATTAATAATTCTCACCCTGACAATGTTGCCAAACTGTGAAATTCTGCATGCATTATGATCTCCAGGGAATCACCATTAACTGAATACAAAATAACAGCTTTTTCCATGCCATGCTCATTCATTAATGCTTGTAAAATGCTCTGAGATCCTTGGATGTAGAGGAGGATAGGATATGCTATAATGTTCTTGTTAATAATAAAATCAAGATAATTTAGAGATAAAAGGAAATTGATAGACATAATAGAGTTTGTATCTAGGAAGAAACAACCAGCAGTTTCTCTTTCCATTGTTCCAAATGTCTTTGTTTGGTTTTCAGAGACAAATTGAACTGTACTAATAATTTAATTTAACTCACTGATTTCTTTTGTCCTTTTATATTTTTTCCCAAAGCACTATTGTTTTTGCAAGACAACAGTAATCATGACTCATCCTTCATACACATTTCTTAATAAAGTTGTTCTCTACTTCATCCTTAACTTCCTAGCTTTGAGGAAAGGTAAAAACTTAGTGGAGTTTTCTATCCAAATGTTTTGGTTTTTTCTTTACCTTTGCTGCTAACTACTGGTGTGAGTACTCCCAACCCAAGGCAGCTGATGAGAAGGATTCAATTCATACCTGTAAGGATTCCTTACTTTGTGTCTTTCTTAAATCTGCTCATTCTGCAGGTATAAATAGCTCCTCAAAAATCAGCAGGATTTCATAAGGTGAACAAGATTTTCGCTTTGCTGACTACAGTAAGAGTTTTATCTGATTCGGGATTGAGGTGTTGGTCCCAACGGTGAATGATCAAAGCCAAAGTGGTAAGAAATGAAGTGAAAAAATGAATAGTGATCCTTTTCCCCTTACAACCTGTTCTCATTGCTGTATTAAATTCTGCCTCTGTACAAATAATTCAGACAATCTCTCCTCATGATGTATTTTCAACCACTATTAAAGGGGAAGAGACTGTTTTTAGAACTTTGCTATTATTGAGAAATACAAGATAGCATAGAGGATTTTTTATTCATCACAGGAACCCTAACTGCAGGGTTTAAAAATATTCTTGTCCTTGCAATCAGGCTACATTTGCTTGTTAAGGTGAAAGGCACAGACAAGGTTTAGACAAGAAGATCACTCCTTAGGAGGATACATTTTTACATAGGATTTTTTCCACCACTAATTTATACAATACTTGGGCCTACAGAATGTGTGTATTTGTATACATATATATTATTTTGCACATTTTAATCAGTGAATCAATTACTTTCCTGGGACCTCAATGAGTTATGCTTGCATATCAGTCTTTATAAAACCAGAGTTCTTCCATCTAGTATTTACATGGCACTTGTTCTAGTTTACTTCAAAGGAGCCATGAAAAAAAATTTTGAAGTACTTAACCTGAGGAGGCTTTACACAAGCCTAAGCATGCCAGCCACCATAACAGGACACTTGTCCCTCTCTCCTTGCTTTTCAGGATCCGTGATGCAGTTTTCTGCTCTGTCTGCCAGAATGGCTTTCCACCACCATCACCATCCTATTAGGGTCACAGTGGATGACAGCCACAGTGTTCACCTTCCCGGGAACAGGGCTTGGCTTACTTTTCTCCCTGCCAAAAACAGAGTGGCCAGCTCAGCTGAGAAGCCTTGGGGACCCCAAAACTCTATGGAGTTTGACATTAAATCTGTAGGCTCTCTTCCACCCTTCCATTTGGGATTTTGAAGACAACAGACATTTTAACATCTTTTTTATCTACTTTTTAATTACTATTGCAGCATCCATAGCTGCCGGCTTGCTTTTCTCCTGCTCACATATGTGTGTGTTGAGGATGGACGGGGCGTGTTGCAGCTGTTACATGCATGCCATCGCACCAGAAGGGGATTTTGCTGCAACGGGCACCCTCTCCATCACCAAACCTGCTGGTCTGGGGCACGTTGAGATTAACTCTGTTTCAAAGGGCAGGTCTGGCAGGGAACTGCGTGTGCTGGGGCTGGCAGGGCTCCATGGGGGTGAGCCTGTGTGTGAGTTGTGCCAGGAGTGCCCCTTTTGCCCATGTGCGTGCCCATGGGGTGTGCGTGTGCGTGGAATGCCCCTTTCACGTGTGGGGTGTGTGTGTCAGGGATGCCCATTGCGTGTGCACGTGTGAGTGTGTCAGGGCTGCCCCTTTCACCCGCCTCACCTCCCCGGCAGCGCACTCCTGCCTCAGGCGGCTGGTGGCTCAGTGCATTGCCTGATTAGGTAACAACAGAGCACCTTCCCTCCCTGTTTCCTCTCAATGCGCCTGGGCCACGGCTTTTGAAGGAGCCCGGCCCTGCCACTATCCAGCCATTATAACGGGATGTATGGGGCTTTAT
>VWZN01009888.1:187164-204999 GCA_013396955.1 Regulus satrapa | reverse complement strand
CTGAGCACCTCACGTCCGGGCTACTGTGGACAGCGGGGAAGGGCCCAGCGGTGCTCGCCCCGCAGCCGCAGCCCCGCTCCCTCCGCCGCCCCGCCGGATATCCCCGGGACGCCGCCCGGCGCCGTCGGGAGCATCCCAGTCACCGCCTACATTGCCCGGCAGCCCCGCGGCCCGCGGGAAGTGGCGTCCGGCCGCATCCGGGAGCGCGGATCCTCCGGAGCCGTGTTTCGTGCCCGGTGTGGCGCTTGCGGTGGGTCGCGGCCGGGCCGGCAGCGGAAACTCGGGAGGCGGCGGCTGCGGTCGCCCGTGTCCCACAGGCTGAGGCGCTTCTCTCCCNTCCAAACGCTTGAACTTTGTCAGACTTGGTGCTGTGACCACTTCCCTAAGGAGCAAGTTCCAGTGCCCAACCACCTTCTGGATGAAAAACCTTTTTCTGATAATCTGGCCTAGTCTTGACACAGCTTCATGCCAATGGTGTAGTTATATTGTGCAAATTAGATACAAAATCATATTAAGAAAGTGCTTGAAGGCTTCTGGTAATTTCCATAGAGATGTACTCGGGAATATAGAGGAAAAGGGGAAATCTTGAAAAGCTGGTCGAAATTTGGAGATAAATATGAACTCTTTCAGACAGAAGGAAGCTGTTGTTTTGACTCTTATGCACATATAGCCTCTTGGTTCTGAGGAAGCCAAGCTGTTTTTGATCTGGCTAGTAACGTCATATGAGCCAAGTATCACAGAACAACAACAAGAAAAGCTTTCTGCTTCAAGCGATAATTTGCTTGTGTTTGAGGTTGGAGAAAGACTTGCAATTTAATAGAGTGAGGAAGAATGCTCATTTTATGCAAGTATTAAGATACCAACTTCTGTTGGGGATGGTCTTTTTTTTTTTCTCTTTTATTTCTTTTCCATTGTAGCAATTTCTGATGGCTAACAAGTTGGATACAGCAATGTGGATTTCCCGCTTGTTCACAGTTTACTGCTCAGCTTTATTTGTCCTGCCTCTTCTAGGGTATGTACTGTAATATTGTAAAATAGCATTAAAAATTTGCAAACAAACTAGATTTCCTTTGCATGGAATTGTTCTTTCGTGCAAGGTAAATTGCTGTTATTCAGTCTAGTTGGAAGCTTTTTGTCAGAATAGCTTACAGATTTTAGATTGGTTTAAAATACTTGTAAATGCGTTTGGAAAATGTATTGAGCAAATGTAAAGCAGTGGCAAATGCATGTTTTTGTGTGTAAATGGAGTATTATATTGAGTTGTCTTAGGCACCTGCAGTAAAATCAGTGTTAAACAGTTTCTGAGATTTTTTTTTTTAATAGTGCGTATCTACAATAATAGAAATAAATACTTCAGGTATTGTTCAGTTGTGATGCAATTCTCAAGGGTAGAAGACTTCTGAGCTTGGTTGACATGGTAACATCTCCTCTGATGATTTGCAGGTTGCATGAAGCAGCAAGCTTTTATCAGCGTGCCTTGCTGGCAAATGCTCTTACCAGTGCCCTCCGACTACACCAAAGGTTACCGCACTTCCAGCTTAGCAGGGCATTTCTGGCCCAGGCTTTGCTGGAGGACAGCTGCCATTACCTGTTGTACTCCCTTATCTTTGTGAATTCCTACCCTGTTACAAGTATCCTTTTCTTGTGTCATCCTGCTAATGTTTTTAAATATATTAAAAGCATGATTCTTTTCATCACCTTTGCCATGATTTGAAAAACTAGTTTGACCTAGTTAGGTATGTTTGCTGCTTATAGAACATTCTCTATGTAAAATATGAGAGGCTTATGTTGATTGATCCATCTTCAGTTTTATCAGCTCTATAATCAGTGCACTGCATTTTCTGGCTACTTAGATTTTCTTTTTTTTGAGGCTTAAGTTTGGTAGATTTTATGACCAGCCTCCAATGATATTTGGAAAAGTTGGTAATTTTCATTTATTGCCACTACAGGGTTTATACAGATCTTCTCACTGTCGTAGATATTCAACATGTAGAGAGATGATTATTCAGTTGTTGTTTTCTCAGATAAGTTGTTAAACGGATAAAGTCTGCAAAATTTGCTCCTGTGGATTATCAAAGGTGACATGGCAGAGCTGACATTTCTTTATGCCCCCCTATATATGCTTTATGTCCTGCTCTTAAAATCCTTCTGGCAGAGAAATGTCTACATTCTTGCTCTGCAAAATCGGTATGGCTGGCAACTGCATGTTCTTTGGTAAAGAAATTACTTTAATTTTGTAGCATCTTTTAACAAAAAATATGGCTTCAGGTATTTAAGAGGTTTTGAGTAGTAAGCTCATGCGTGCCTTCTGCACAGAGAGAACGCATTTCAGTAGAGGCACACTGGTGTCTAATGGTGTGTGTTACACTTTTGCATACTAGCAGACACCCATATTTTGATTTTAATAAAAATGCAAAGCAAAGAGGTGTAAGAAGCAAAAGGAAGAGCTATAAATATAGGTCTTAGACTGATACATGTCTTCATCCAGTATAGGTCATTCCAGCCAAGCTTTTGCAAAAGAAAGAGCCATCAAGCTATGACTGGTGTAGTATAACATCATGGGGAAATGAAGCACTTGCACAGCCTGTAATTTTCCTTATGGCTTACTTCAGTGAGTATTTTTCCAGTTCTGCTGTTCTCTTTGCTTCATGCTGCCACATACACAAAGAAGGTTCTTGATGTAAGTATGATATATATATGTTACAATTAATACAGTTGGTATTCTTGGGGTTTATAAATAGGTTTGATTTGTGGCCCTGTTTTTGTTTTCTTTGGCTGCACTAGAGGAATTAGAGTGAAACTGTAGTATGGAATCTCAGCACAGAGAATTTGGGAAGACTTTTTTGGATTGGTTGGGTTTTGTGGTTTGGTTTTTTATTTTTTCCCTTCTGTGGGATGATATGTTGGAGTTGACACTAATTATTTTTCTTCAAATGCTTTTCTTTGAAGGAAACAAAATCTATGAAACGGTTAAGTTGAAACTTAAGACTTGTCTTTTTCAAGCTGAACCATAGCCTGTGAATTTTATTGCTCTATTTCAGTAATAAAATAATAAACTACAGGGTGACACAAGCTAGCAAAATACTTGGGCTTGCTGCTCAGTGCACTGCCTTGTGCATCTTAATGTGGCTCCAGGCCTTGGTGTTCCTCACTGGGCTCTGTTGCTACCATGGGCACTTCCTCCTAGTGGAATGAACAAGGCTCGTGGCCATCTCTGTGCAGTTGAACCTAAAATTGGTGGATGAGGGAATTGCAACACCTGATACTTTTAATTGAACTCTGTAAATTATGGAGTTCCAAGCCTGCGGTAGTTTTTGTTAGGATATTAATCTTAAAACTGATGAAGTCTTAAGATGTTGAAATGGGTGGTAAATAGCAATTGTTTGCATTTTGTTTTCTCTAAGTAATGAAGAGAAGTGTAACTCTTATGTTTTCCGTAAATATTTTTTTTCTTCTTTAAAGGCACGAAGTTCTAATAGTTTGCCCTTTTTGAGAAATCTCTTAGAGAAACTGAATGCTAATCAACAGAATATTTTAAAATTCATTGCTTGCAATGAAATTTTCCTGATGCCAGCTACAGTTTTTATGCTCTTCAGGTAAGAATTATGATAAATATTTAAACAATTAGAAACTTGCTACACAAGACTGCTTTTTGCAAATGAGTCATACTATATACTGTGGATCATACTATTCCATTTGTATGGTTCTGGTACATCTCTGACCAAGGCTTGAATTTCAAATAAAATTTAAGTGATTCTTTTCTTCTTAAGTTGCATCCTGACATCAAAAAGCATTCACTGTGATGTAACTGAGCACCAAAAAAACCTTCCCTTTCCTATCGTGGGTGATGAGTCACATGGGAGTTTTTCAGGCTTGAAACTTGAATTCGCCTACATTTCTATCAGTACATTGTTCAGTAAGTTAAATTTTGCTTAGTTTAGAATATTAAGATCTTCAGCTTCACCGAAAGTGAACTCTTATTTTTGACAAATAGATTCCTGAAATTTAAATGGCAAATTTCATTATGCGAAAAGTGTGCAAGCAGGAGTAGGTTGCATTCTCTCCTATTCTGGGCACTGCTTCTGGGCAGTGACCTTTCTGGGGTTTATTTTATTCCATTTGATTTTGCCTGCTGTGCAGCCTGTTGAAGTAATTTTAGGGATCTTTAACATGTTGGAATCCTACTGAAGTTGTATAGGCGTAATGACCTGCCAGTCACAGAAGTTTGGGTCATTGTGTTTTAATATTTGGAGGGGGAATGCAGCCTTTGTTCTATACCAGTTATAGCACAGTGGGAACACTTGCATGGTCTCATCAGCATTAGAAGGGAGGCTTTACCTTCTTGGATAGGATGTATAATTTGTCTTTATCTTTTGATATATCAGCTAAACATTTCAATGC
The DNA here is from genome assembly GCA_013396955.1 of Regulus satrapa. NCBI lineage: Eukaryota > Metazoa > Chordata > Aves > Passeriformes > Regulidae > Regulus > Regulus satrapa. The sequence continues at coordinate 200,598 of VWZN01009888.1, read as the reverse complement.
TTCAGCCCTCAAGGATTGAGTTCCATCTGAGACCACTTACCAGCTGACAGATACACTCTATCCAGTATCTGAAACTTTCACTGCTTTGAACTTAGTAGAGCTTTTTTTTTTTTTTTTTCTTTTGCCTCTCTGTGGAGAATGTAGTATGTGAAATATTGCTACTTCATATGTCATCTGGTAGATGCTGAAGCTTGTATTTTGTCATATGCCAAACTTTAAAATAATTCAGTTGCTAAATGCAGCTGTTGTGAGATTTTTTTTTCTTTAAATGTAGCATACTAACTTGTCAATACTGTGCAGATTTCAAGATTTCCTCTTTCTTCCCTCCTGTAGCTCACTTTCCCTTTATATTTTTCTTCTGGGTAAAAATGCTGCTAATACATGAAGGAGTTCTACTTACTGGAACTTACCTACCATCATACTGAAATTCAAACAGAATTTTTAAATAATGTGTTATTAAAGTGGTTTCAGTCTCTAAAACTTAGGGCATATCTCTGCTTTGCTGTGTATGTGTAGTGTGCTATATTTCCACTATCTCACAGCACAGCATACCCATGTCAAACAGCAGATATGTGAAATAGCAAAGCCTAATTTCACTGTAACTGAAATAACTGGGTATTAGCTTGGCATTAAAATCTCATTATACATCTGTAATTGTCTGCAGTGTGTTCTGAGAAGTTTTGCAAAAGATGCTAGAAATATGGTCCAGATATTGAAAGTGCTGCAATTAGGGTCACTGTAACTGGACTACTTATGTCAGCCAGTGTCTGGGCTTGACCAACAAGTGTTCTCTTCTGTGGAACACATCCACCATCATTCCTGTGATTCTTTGCACACCACCAGAAATGAACACTTCAAAAATATAAAATCAATACAAGAACAGGACTTCTTTAGCTGCAGAGCAGCTGAAGAAGCACTTTTATTCTGTAATGTTTCTGCATTTGTAATTATATTGTTTTGTACTTTTTCTTGTCATGTCCAGATTTTCTGAGCCAATGTGTGACCCTAGTGTATCTTTTTTTTGAGCTCAAATAGTTTGCTTGCATTTCTTAGAAAAATTCCTGGTTTTGGTGTTTTGTTTTGGTGTTCTTTTGTCACTAGTAAGCTCTACTGAACTATTCTCTTTCAGCGGGCAAGGGAGTCTGCTCCAGCCATTCATTTACTACAGGTTTCTTACACTGCGCTACTCTTCTCGGCGAAATCCGTACTGTCGGTAAGTTTTGGAGGTTAGCGTTTAACTGCATAGTGCTTAGGCATTCGGAAACTTCTCATTCTCAAATGAATGCAGAATTCATAATACTACATCTGCAAATGGCAGTTGTAGAATGTAAAATACACCTGGATGTTAAATAAAACCCTGGCTGGTTAAAGATGAGATTTATTTCATGTAAGTGATCGGAAATGTACCACTGTTCTTGAGTGGGAGCTTTCAGAACATGCTTGTGTAATTAAAACTGCACTTTGGGAGAAGAGTATCTTTCTTATCAGAGAAAAGATCCTTATTTTTAAGTTCTAGGTACATCTGAGGCTAAGGCCAAATATGAATGGGCACTTAAAAACTTGTGTAATATTGAAAGAAAAAAAATCCCGTGGATGACCTTAACCATGTTCATTACCTTCTTTAGTTAAATTCACAAATAAGGCTAATTGTAAGTTGGTCAAGCCAATATTATTGCTTTAGACTTTAAAATCATAAATATTCTTATGAGCGTTTTCACAGGTAAGTGCTTTTTAGAAGTTTTCTTACAGCCATTGCACGGCGTAAGATTTTGTGAACAGACTTTCCAGTCTACTCAATCAGAAAATGGGTTGCTAGAGTGCCAGTAAAGTGGCTTTGGCTGCCATGACATGCAAAGACAAGTGTGAGAATCATAAGCTTTATTGCCTTCTATTCCCTATTTTTGTAATAAAATAATTGTTCCATCCTACTACATATATTTATTTTTAACAACAACATCATCTAAGAAGTTGCTTTACTATTTTGGTATCTAAAAATAATTTAAGCTGTGCAATACTGAAATTGACATTCAGTAGAACTAGTTTATCCAAAATGTTCTGCTGACATTTTTGTAGTTTTAAGGGAAATCGGTGATGAGGGTTTTATTTCTCATGTATGTCTTCTAATAGTTGCTTCTGCAGTGCAGTGTTCTTTCATATTGTCAAGAAGTAACACAAGCACACAGTGGCCTCCCAGCTCCTTACACTATTTGTGATAAAGCATTATTCTTTTTTCTCTTTTTTATAGTTCTTCTGTAACCTTTATAGTCTTTCCTTTTTTATTTCTTTTGGTTTTTTTTGCTTGAAGGTGGAGTTTTTCTGCTGTCTCTAGTTCAGTAACTTCCGGCTGGGGATGCATATAGAGTTAGTTAAAGTGTTAATGTTTAAAATCAAGAATTCTGAAGCTCTTGGAAGCAGCACTGAGTTTGTCTAAAGAATTTAACTTGCGTATTTTAAGTGTGATACTGAGAAAAGGAGTGAATGGTAAAGATATATATAGATAATACTTCTGATAAATGCTGTAGGATTTTCAAACTGTCTTTAAATCTGATTTTTCAGGACTCTCTTCACCGAGCTCAGGATTGTTGTTGAACACTTAATAACGAAGCCTGCTTGCCCTGTGTTTGTAAGAAGACTATGCCTCAGTGGCATCTCCTTTATAAGCAGATTGGCACCAACTGTTGCATAGCCAAATTCGGGCAATCATGTTTTGTGAACATTACGAGCAGCTGGCACTTCTGCTGATGATTGGAAATTCCTGGTTTTACACTGATCTCACTCCAGGCTGTATAAAAATACATATATGCTTTTCTTGGAGATATGAAATTTAGCATATTAAAAACAAATAATAGAAATTTAAATTAACCATGCTATATTGTTAATTGATTAAAAAAGTAGCTGCGTCCTACCTAAAACATGCCCTATCATACAAGTTTGTTGTTCTGTTTTGTTTTTTAAAAATCAAGGATTGTTTGAGATTGATTGAGACTTCTTATAAGAGATCTGTTCTCGCTAGGTTTATGTTAGCTGGAACTATAGCTACTTTAGGATGTCTCCAGTGGATAGCAGTTGATACACATACCTATGCAGTACACTTTGGACAGTATTCTTCTGCTTACTAAACCTATCTGTAGAACTGTTTTGTCCAATTTACTATACTCAGTGTAGAAATATAGCCCATTTTGAAGTTAACACGAGGCATTAAAATCTGTCAAGCTCACAGAGATAACACTCCTTTCTGAAGAAGGGGCTATTTTTTATTAATAATACTTCAAAAGAACTCTCCCATGTTTCTACTTGTGACATAATCTTGCATTACGCTGTTGGAAGAAATACCAAGAGTGATCACAGAAAACCCTGTGCAGTTTTCTTGTCATAGCAAGTTGTTTACTAAGCCAAACTGCTGACCTGTAGGATTGTCAGACTAAGATGCAATGCTTAAACTTTTAACCATGTCTCAAATGAGCTAATCAATGTTAATGAAGTAACTTTTGCAGAGTCATTGCAGATTTGTTCTTGTGTCCACACAAATGTGAGACTGCAGCAATTCAAGCATGTTAACTTTTTAGAAAATTAATCTTTAGGTAGTTCTTATATAACAATATAAATTGTTATTCCAGTTTCTGAGACCCTAATTGTGATAAGAAATTTGCATAAAGAATTGCACCTGTTCAGGCAGCTTCTGAAACAAATGGGTGTAGAATTTCTTGGCATACATCCATCTGATGACTGATCTGAAGCCAGTGTCATGACTACAGAAGTAAATATTAAATTAAGTGCATAAATTAATTACACTCATTATGCATTCACCCAGTAGCTGAAGGGTAGGTCATGGAAAAATAGTACTATCTGTCTGAACACAACTTCTTTCCAGAAATTCAAGGCAAAATATTTGCCAAATTTTCTGTAGTTAGTGTTAGTATTCTAATTGCATAAAAAGGCCTTTCACTGGCCTTTTGTAAACTTCTGTAGCACTGAACTTAACTATTTTTCCATGGTCAGAGAAACCTTACGAGAAAATCTTTCAAAAGTAGTCTTGATGGAAAGTATTTTTCTGTAATTATTGAGTTATCTTGTTCGTGATATGGATATCATTCCGACTTTCCAGTTGTATTAGTTTTTAGATCAGAGCCATGTATTTATAAACTTACTTCATTTTTTTGCTCAACCTCTTGGTACTGATGAACCAGTTGGTAATTGCATATGATATTCTTTGACTACTTGTCTTGCTCTCTGAACATGATTAGCTATTTATAGAATACTTGCACACTGCAGAAGCAACTGCATGCAGTTAATGCTCTACAGCTGCTAAAGACTTGCAATGAGATTGATTATGTGTATATCCTGTAATTTGAGGATTTTATAAAAACTAAAATTTCTACTGCAATAAAAGGAGTGTTAAATGTAACTTGCTAGACTCTTCAGGCTCATTTTCTCTCTTTAACACAACTTACTGATGCTTGAACCTGGAAGTTGAGCAGAATGCTGTCCTGTGTGTATGTGTGCATGTTCACTGCTGCTTCTGAATTGGAATATAATGTCTTGTGCATTTCTAAATTATTTTATAGGGAATTTCTGCTTTCTAAAGTGCAAAAACTATGACCCTTTCCTTCAAAATCTATCTCAAGAATAAACACTGCAACAATGGTGTCTAATCAGAGAAAAATAATCCAGAGCTACTTATTACTGTTTCAGTTCCTCAGCACAATTCTAGACTCTCTGTCATGTTGCATGATGTATTTTTTGAATGGTGACATCAGATTCTCTTCAGCTGTTTGCACCACTGCAATTTAAAAATGAATTTTGTCATCTAAGTTGATCCCCCATACTGGGAGTAGAAGGCAAATAAATCTGTAATTACTGTAAGCAAAATAGCATCGTACTTCTGAGCAAATTTTTGTGGTCTGACTGCTGTTACGGGTACATTCTACTGTTCCTTAATTGTATGGTGTTACTAAATTAGAGATGAGTCTAAACTGGATGCAGTGTAATGCAGCTGTAACTGAAGGATGCTTTGAGATCCAACTCAAAGAATGCAGGAGAAGGATTAAAAGGAGTAAGTGAATGACAATACTGTGATTAAAGAGTTGGAAGACAGTGCTATGAAGTAGATGTGAGACTATTGAATTTATCTCTTTCTATTATCTATTTTCTCTTGAAAATGGACCAAGAAGAGGAAATTTCATAAAAGGGATTTGATTTGGTATGGCCAGTAGCATATTCTTGGCTTTGCTTGACAAATGAACAGCTTGTGGCCTGGTAAAACTTTTCTGATGTGCTGAGAAAACATGAAACAATGTAAGAATAATGCTCAAGCCAAATAAATAGGGCAACTCTGACCTGTGCTCTTCATCAGCTTTGATTTTTACTGTAGCCTTTCGGCTGCCTAAGTGATAACATGGAGTTTCCTCAATGCTGGCAAAAACATTCTATTCTTGAGCCTGCTTCCTCACCACAGTTTGTGACTGTTTCTGTTCTAATGATTAAATTAGATGTAAAATGCTGGTTGTATCCTGATAGTTTGAGGGTTTTTTTTGTTGTTGTTGTTGGTTTTTTTTTGTGGTGAAGAGAGCTGTATGTTCATGCTGCTATGCTGTCAACAGCTAGCTATGATGCAGAGGCTGTGTCAGAAATCTGTGATTGTAGAGAAGTTCTGCAACTGACCATAAAGTGCCTGCCAATACCAAAATTAAGCAGAAGAGTTTTTGTATTACTGGAAGGTTTCCTACCTAATGTGATAACTGTTTCCACTGGTTTAAATCATACTACTCATTGCTTTTGGTCATCTTAGTGTTTGTAAGTTAAGTGCTGTTGCATAGATTCTGTGGGTAGAGCAACCCCTTGCTCTGTACAAGCTTTCTGTAGAAGCAATGTTCCAGTTTAACACTTGTCTGTTTTCATCTGTATATAAAGTATCAGGAGCCATTGGGTCTGTTGGAATAGCTAATGCCATTTAGGATTTCCTACACACAAAGTAACTCACCAGTACATCCATCCTTTCCTTTGTTGCCTTTTATTTAATTTTATACCTATATTGTAATTTCTGTGCTGTCAGTTTTATGTTTTGCTCCTTTCTTTGATGGGTGTTTATGTGGGGCAATATCTGTAAATGTTTTAAGGATTTAAATAAAAATTATTATAATTATGGGCCACTATTTCTTCCAACAGTTTTGAAGTTGCTAACTATGTATGTGATAGCACTATCCAAACAAATAATATAGCTAATTATTTTGTACAGTCTGTGTTAGACCCTTTTATTGTTAGGCACCAGTATTGCAACATTTGCTGTAGAGATGCCGTGTTTATTAAGGAAGTTCTTGCCCATTTTAAACACAGAAATGCAGACATGGAAGGAAAGAGCACTTGCCTGAGTGGATGTAAGAGTTCTGGGAGAGCAGGAAAAAGTTGGACAAGTGCCTGGATGAAACTGATTTGTTTCTGTTCTACATATAACTTGCTAGTCCTGCTCCTACAATTATTGTAACCGTGGTCTTAAATACTTTAAAAAGTACTGTACCTCTGCTCAGATTATGGGTAAAGAAGACATTGTGCTAGAGTATGCTCTTTTAAAGTGGTCAAAAAATGATTTTCACGTGAAACGCTGGGTGTGGACCTTGTATCATCATCTCTGACAAAAAAATAATGGAACAGAGTAAGATCCCAAGGACTTAACATGCTAGATGGTAGTAGTGCTGTTTTAATTGTAATTTTTAATTGCTGTGATACATCTGTTTGTGGTTAAACTATATATACTGAAACTGGTTAGTGTATCTTTGTACTGTAACCTCTATAGTGCTATTATTTTCTTAAGGTCACAGGAACAGTCAGGCCTTGCTGTTTCAAATCACCTTTTAAAGACTGAACCTTAATTCTTTATTTCAAAGATGGAAATGTATCAGTATGGATAATGTAATAGGATTTAATCTTGAATATGGATTCAAAAATATTTTTTGTAAAATCTCAGCATAACTCTTTAGCTTCTCTGCAGAAGCTAGCTCTGTGGTAATGGCAGATGTTATGCAGGTAAGGGAGTTTCATTGCTTAGTTCTGTGCCATCCAGATGGTATAAACTTTCAAAATTAATTGAAAAATTCATCTTTTACTTGTATTCAAGGACTGAGGCACAAAATGCTAATGTAAGGGCTCAGAGGGGAAATATACTTCTCCTGCATATTTGAGAAAATGTGAAGCCCTTTCAAGAAAATCTAATAAACATCATAATCGCAGGCTGCTGACACTAAGGAAAAAGCACCTCATTCACTCTTTCTCTTATGCAGTGATTTACTGGTCCCTACTGATTTTCAAATTGGATCACTGCAGTAAATTATCCATACCAGTACCTGTGAAAGAAAGCACTGGGATCCATATTTGTTCAGTGCTGTGCTTAAATCAGCAAGAATGATAAAGTTGATGGTATGAAATTGGAAATACCAAGGGCTTCTCTCAGTGAATGAGCAAGTATCTCCATTTATAATTTATTGTGACCCTTTTTCACTGTATGTGCTTTCTATGTAAAATATTTATTTTGAAACAAATTAAATAGTTTTCTTTATTGATACCTATTGTTCTGTTGATGTCCTTGTAATCAAATTGTGCATTTCTTTCTGGATTTTAAATATTACCTGTGTGTGTTGCAAAACAGCACTTACTTAAATTCAAATCTCTGAGTGAGTTTGAGTTACTGATCAACAGCTTTGTGTTAAGTGTTCTAGGTGTGTGTTGGGTGTTGTTTTTTTGAGTATGTGTTTAGAATAGCGCAGAATACAGTGAGCTACTGCAGCACCTCATTTACATTTTCTAGAGAAACAGGAAGATTAGGGTGTATATCAAAACAAAAAAGAAGAGCTGATACCTGCCTTTAATTTCATTGGAATTATTCTGCATAGGTAATATCAAGTCCTGTGAGAAAATCTACCTATGTGCCCAGTTTACTGACATATTTTCAGTGCAAGTGTTGGCAGAGAAAGTTGTACACCTGTACACCTGTGTTTTGGCAGCTGCCCTTTTAATTTTAAAACAGATTACTTTGTGGCTATGATTACATCCTACTACCTAAGTAGGTGCCACTGCTGAACTGAGAATGAGTCAAGGTTGCTACTGAATTGCTTGGAATTTTTGTCAGGATAATAATTTGTTTTGCAACTACTAAGCAAAATTGTGAATCAGTGTTTTTGATAATGTGGCACTATGTTACCCTCTTCTTGTGGGCTAGGCCTAGCTCATTGGTGAAGGCACAGTTAGTTGCTGCCTTCTGTTCAACCCAAGTGCAACCAGATGGCTTTATTCTACCACACCAGGCTGCCAGCAGACAACTGGGGGTTTGTAAAAGCAGCAGTGTGGGCTGTATTTTGAGGAGCCACTAAAAGCTTTGTTCTTACTTTGAGTTCATCTCTATCACAGCTTCCATGCATCTGACCATGAAAACTTGATTGTGAGGTGAGTGTTGTAACAGTCCAGACTCCTGCCTGGTGTGAGGAAACTGCTTTCCTGGAGCAAGTACAGATCATGGAATTTTCATTTGCTATATGTGTCCCTATGAACATTCACTCACGTTCCTCTGTCAGTGTTAAAAGCAGTGTTAGAAGTATGTTGGATGAAGATGATGCCTCGGTTCAGAAATTTCACAGGAAAATGAAGCTGAAAATCAGAAATTGTAAAAGGTGCAGGTCTAGATTATCTGTAGGAGTTAACTACAGATAATATTGCTTTTTCATGAATGTAGAAATGCAATAGAAAAAGAAGATTAGAAGAATGGGGAGAAAAATAATGAGAATACAGAAAATCACAGAATCATAGAATATACTGAATTGGACCAGTCAGGATCAGCAAGTCCAGCTCCTGGCCCTATGCAGGACACTCCGAGAGTCATGCCAGTTCTGTGATGCAAAGATGTCTGGAAATCCTACTTGGTGCTCTGTTGCTTTTACAAACCCCATTTCACCATTCATAGTTTCATGCTATCAGTATCCTCTGGATACTACTTAAATTTTCAAGCTGTAAATTATGTATAATTTACTTACTTTACATTAAAATACTATTGAAATAGCCACACTGTACAGGAGTTGACGGTCTAATCTTGGTTTACTTAAAATGGAAAACTGCTGCAGTGGAATTATGTTTTTTTCTTGGCAACCTGGGGGATGACCTCGTATGTGCAACTCATAAGGCTTTGTCCTGATGTACATTTGCATAGAACATATTTGTAACTTAGTATTCTAGCATTTTTGGATATTTTTTTAAAGCTAGAAAATCAGACCAAACAGATGTCTCCATACTATGATCTCTTTCAACATACTCTCTGCTGTAACAGCTTCAGTTAGGTTCTAACTAAAGCGCAACAAAAATAATTGTGAATCATTTCAGTGATAAAGTTTAAATCAAAGCCATGAATGAAAAGATTTTGTAATAGTAGATGGAAATCTGAGGTTGACTTTCTGAATTTTCATATGTCTAGTGGCATTTTCAGTTGTGTAACTGTATAATACAGAGAAATATTGAAGTGTTAGAAAACTACAGGTACAGTAACAAGCATCAAGGTCAGAGAATGTGTTTGAGCATCCCATGGCTCTATTTGCATTTCTGATTATCCCAAATTTTTTATCATTGCTGGGGCAGAGATAAGACATTCAGTTGCATTAATATATATGTACTGTGAATGGATAATTACAGCAGTAGATAAATGATTAAATAAAACGTAATACTCTTTGGAAATGGTAATGCACTTTGCACTTCATGACGAAACAGCCTGTCTTCTGGCGGCCTCTCTCTGCAGTGTTACACATTTGTAAGGGAAATAGTTGTTAAAAGAAGATTCTTGCACTGCACAGGTGTTTCTAATATACTGCCTTTATGCACTTCTAAAGTACTAATAGAGCTTATTTCACATTCTTGTAATTTTTTTTTCCTTACAAGCAAAATAATCAAGTTGCTTTTAAGCTGGTCCTAGTTTAACAATTTCTTGCTATAATTTCTTCATGTAAGAAATTATAGGACAAGTGGAGTAGGAAGAGACTGGAGCTGATGATGCAAGAAGCTTCCTCCAATCCTGTGTTCTTATGCAAGTCTGCATATTACTGTGGAGAATGAGTAGTTGTTTCAGTATTTTATGTATCTAGTATTGTTTTAAAGAATTTTAAACTAGCTCTCTTGCTTTTGCAGAAAGCTAAGTGCTGCTAACCTTAAGAGTTCTTTTTCCTTACTCAGAGGCTGGGTATATGATTTGTCCATATGAAATGAAATGGAATTCTTCCTCCATCTGCTAATTTTATTCCAAACCACTGACCTCTAGTGGCTGGTTTGCAACTACTAAGCTAAAAATTTTAGTACTGTAATGTGCTCCCGAGTCTATTTGCTACAGGAAAATAATTTTCCACTTAAATTTCTCAGGAGAATAGTGCCTCTTCACAATTTATTGTCCTTTTGCAGTCACTAGCTGCTGCTGGGCTTGAACCAGCTTGTTGAGGACTGCTGCCTCCAGTTTAAGAAACTGCAAATGACTGCTGATATTCAGGTGAATGAACTGCATGTGAATAACTGAAAACACTTAGCCATTTACTGGAAATGAAAATATTTACTTTTAGTTTATCTTTGACCCAATGACCATGAAATAGCTTTACAGACCTGCATGACTCAGAGTGGTGTTATGCAAGTTTCTGAAGATTCACCATTCCTTGCTCTGGAAGAGTCATTCCCCTTGTGCACCAGCCTGCCACAAAAATTTGTCTCATTTCAAGTGTGAGAGACCCAAAAGGCAGGATATGATGGAAATATTGAAGAGTAATTTAAACTGTATTAAGTCAATACCATCAGCTCTTCTGGTGGTTCTGAAGACATTGCAAGTCTCTATCCACTGAATGAACTTGAAATATTTAATGAATTTCAGATCTTAATAAATTCAAATTTGCTTTATATTACTTCATTTTTTGTACAAGGAACACTAAAATCCTTCATTTCTTTGTAGCCTTTACATTTCACATATTTCTTGCTGGACAGTAACACTGGACAATTTCATCATGATGGACTGTTGTAGCTTGAGTCAGTTACTGAGTTATTTTAAATATACGGGAAAAAAGTTTTCCAAGGCCTTTATTTCAATCCTCTTTATTTCAACCTGTCTTCCTTGCTCTAAGCAGTTCCGTGTAAACTTTTCAAATGTCTCCATAAAACAGGTTCTAAATCTTAAAAGGTTGTAACCATGGACCCTGTTCTTCCTGAAGACTGGGTAAGGCAAGGTAATATGCTGTATAAAAAAGTATTTTAGAGTTTTTGCAAAAGGCGGCCTGAGGAAGTGACTGATATGGTAGCAAGTCTCCCCCCTCTTATGAGCAACTTACCAAGATCTTCACACAACTGGTCCCCTAGACAGAGGTTCAGATGGCACAAAAGCCCTTGTACAAGCATGGTGTATAGAAATAATATTTTATCAGTTTAGAGTTTAGAAACTTGAATGTAAATGAGACTTTTAAAAAAATAAATTTATTTTTAACTAGCCTGATTTTATGAAATACAGGCTTAAACTAGCCAGTTTTGACGTCCTGAAGTACGATATAATTTAGGATGTTTCTTTGTTCATTGCTAGTGATTGGTAACTGATGGTTGAGATGCTCATAAATAAGGCTGATATTTTTGTCTTAGGATGCTGCAGCTGCATGCCAGGAGTCTTGGTAATTCATTATCAATTGCTTTAGGTCCTTGGCTATCTCATGCAGAATAGGCTGTAATTGATGCTCTTTTACTTGTTCTTGGTCTCCATCACTTTTCAGTGTTAGCCAATATAAAGGATCATGCACAGCAGCTGATTGTGTAAATCCTAATTTACTGGATACACTGTTAGTATCTATTAATCTGTGATATTCCAGTTTTATTCTTTTCCTTCCTGTTTCATATTCACAATGTCAAAACCAGACAAAACAACTTCAGTTATTCAGATGGATAAAAGAAATGACAAAGTGAGTAGTTCCATTTGGTTTTAGAAAGGAAACAACTTAAACTTAGCATCTTTTCTAGAGTATAGCAGTGACTCTTCAGCTACAAATGTTTTAAGAATTTCTATATGCTTTCAAACATAATTATGTAGGGGAAAAAAAGGGGAACTCAACTTCTTTTTTTTTGTTTTTTACTGTTAGGCTCTTGCCAAAATAACAAGCAGCCAGCAAAACATGTATCAGTTTCATGTTAGACTCCAGCTGAAAGTGGTGAATTGACCTCACCTGTGCTGCTTTACAACTTGCAGTCAATTTAGTATTTAACTCCAGTGCTGTACATCTGGTACTTAATGATACAGCATCTGTTACAATACTCCTGATTCATTTGGTATGGCTGCAGTTGTACTACTGGGAAGATGAGTTTTAATTATTCTGTGGAAGTATTTTACTTCAATCTGCCTCCCCTGGGCTTCTAGGAAAACTTGTTTTGGCAATGCTGCTCACTCGGCAGCTGGTAAAGATGTGCCAGCAAACTTTGTTTTAAAATCTAATTGTCTATGTTAAAGACAGGCACCATAATAACTCTCCTCAGTGATCAAATGCTTTGTGGATTATCAGGTGCGTTAATTATCCAAATTCCCTGTCAAGCTAACTTCTGGTGAGCTCCCATGTTCCTCCCAGTGTGCAAATGAAGACAGGGAAGTCTGAGACATTTTCTCAGTCACGTAAACCGATATCAAAGCAGGAAAAACAGTGTAATACAGTGCCAGAGGGATTTACTGATTACAGGCATGGTCCTGAGCCAGGCTGTAGGTGAGCTGGGCAGGAAGTGTCACAGTTGGGCACAGGCAGCCCTTACAGCCCTGGAGCACAGGATCAGCCACATGGCACTCTCCCTGGAGGAAGGCATCATTTTAAGTCTTATTTTATCAGCACTGATCTATCTGGGAAATGTATTTTAGGGCATGGCTTAGGCCAGGGGAGCACATTTTCATAAGGAAATCATGCAAACAGATTTAGTGTATGTACTGAAATGTTATGGATGTTCAGGGAAAGGAAATGAAGCTGGTGAAGGGTCCGGACCACAAGTCTGGTGGGGAGTTTTTGAGAAAGTTGGTTGTATTTATCCCGAAGAAAAGGAAGCTCAGGGGAGACCTTATCACTCCCTACAACTGCCTGGAAGGAGGATGCAGCCAGGTGGGGGCCGGCCTCTCCTCCCGGGCAACAAGTGACAGGACGAGAAGACAGTCTGAAGCTGCGCCAGGGGAAGCTCCGATTGGACATCAGGAAGAATTTCTTTACAGAAAAGGTCATTAGACATTGGAATGGGCTGCCCAGAGAGATGATGAAGCCACCGTCCCTGGAGGTGTTCAAGGAAATACTGGCTGTGGCTCTTAGCGCCATGATCTAGCCGACAAGGTGGTGTTCGGTCACAGGTAGATGACCTCGGAGGTCTTCTCAACTTAATTATTTCTGCGACCATATATATATATATATATATATATATATATAT
>VWZN01009888.1:171452-186876 GCA_013396955.1 Regulus satrapa | reverse complement strand
CGAGCGCCGGCGCTCGCAGGCGGTGGTGGCGGCCGGGGTCCCTCCCGAGGCGGTGGTACCGCTCCCGGCGGCGGGTACCCGCAGGCCGGGGAGCGCGGGCCGCTTTTCTTTCAAAACCAGAAGAAAACGTGCGAGTGTTTTGCGAGCGTAGCAGCGCGGGGCCGCGGTGTCCTCGGCCGGGCTTGTGCCAGCCCCGTCTGACGTGAAGCAGGCGCGTCACGCCCGTGCCGGGGCCGAAGTTTGCAGTAATTACATAAAATGTAGCGCGGTCTTTACCGGGTTTGCGTTGGTCCGAGCAGCGAGCCCTGGCTTCTCCTTTAGGCCGCAGGTCTCCTGGAATTTGATTTCTGAGCAGTTTTGCCCCTTCTCGTGTAGTCACGGTTAAATTGCAGCAAATGCTGTTTTTCTTTAAGGGATTCTTGTGTGTGCATGAATTAGTAGGAAAAACGCCCTCTAAATGTGCTGATTAACTTTCCCCTTTTCAACTGTTCCAGTATTACCAAAGCTTAGGAAACAACACTGCTCATCTTGTGCCACGTATTTATTGTAGTGTTTTATAAATTCCTAATCAGTAAGTTCAGTGAACTGTGTTGAGTTCAGTATTAAGGGCTTTTGTCACGTTGGGACAACTGTCAGTAAGAGCTGTCCTTTTTTGGGGAAGTTTTTTCTTCAGTGGGGTTCAGGTCGGTGTGTGTAGACATGCAGGTGTGCATAAGACTGAAAAAATGGGAAAGCTGTTGAGACTTTTACAGAATGTACAGTCCTGTAAAATATGATCTTTTTTTTTTTGGTGGGAGCTATATTATTCATGGTTAGGCTTTGAATGACTTTATTTACTGGCACCCCCTTAATTATTTTGAAAAAAATATTTATTTGTTATTGAGTGCTTTCCATATATGGCTTTTAAAGACTTGGAAGCAGTATGATTAGAGCGAGACAATGTATCAGAAAACCAATCTTGTCAAGTAGCTTTGGCTTTGGGTTTTTTGTTTTATTTTTTTTTAACTCTTAAAATCATCTGGTGGTCTCTGGGAAAAATGCATATTGGAGTGTGGGAAAAATCCCCTAATGTAAGAATGAAATTTAAAAGTGAATTTTTGAAGGGAGGTAGTGAAAGCATGCTATGCACTCTCATTTTGTACTTCATAAGCATGGCTAATATATGCACAGGTCACTATACAAGCTAACTTTCCATAACTTACGCTGCTAGAGCATGACTGCTTTCCCTCCCTTTTCCTTCTAAAATGGTTGCCTGAAACAGTATTTTTTTTTCTTGCCCTTGTTAGGATGGCAAGTTTCAATGAAAAGTGGGAGCCTGTCTTGTATTCTACCATGTAATCGCCTGCCTGTGCAGCTGATGAGTCAAGTGAGAGTTTATACCTCCAATGGTCAGAAGAAAGATCTTGGATCAGAAGATACAAATGGATCAGCCCGTGGAGAAACCCCGCATAAAGTCGAAACAGGTAGTACTAAGCTACAATAAAGAGTATTTATAAAAATTTAAAAGCTTAATATATTTACTGATAACCTTTTTTTTTTTTTCCATTGTATGATGTTGCGATTGTGGAATTCTTAGTGTGTTTGGTTGCAGGCATCTATAAAAGAAATTCAAAAGCATAAACAGGGAGGAATGCTGAAATCGATTTCTTTGATTCTGATATTTTAAGGGTTTAAGTTTGGAGTAATCAAATTTAAAGTGGTGATGGAAAAAATGTGAATGTTGAAAGGGATGTAGTAGATTAAGGGATATGAAATGGAATGTATTACTCATCTTTCACCACTTTGCTTGTTTATTTGAATTTCTTTGTTAGTATTTCTGGTGTGTTGTGTCAAAGGAATTATGATGGAGATTGAATGAGTGCCACTACTGAGCATTGTGGAATCTCAAAGCCAGGCTATAAATGACCAGTAAAGAAGGTTGAGCTGTTTCATGTGCTGGAGCTTTCTAATCTGACAGTTGCTAGAACTGCAGCATTCACTTAAACATTCGATACAGTGTGCATAACCTGACCCTCCCTGCCGTTTGATTGTTGATCATGTGCTTGTGAAATTCAGAATTGTCTTGTCCTTGTTTCATCGTAACATCCTCTATTTTTGATGCTTGTTAACTGTGGGACTGCACAGATAGACGTTTGGAAGACTGTGCTTAGGAGATGCTTTTCAAACTGAAAGCTCTCTTTATTTTTACTTTAGTCTACAATGGAGTGGCCTACTAAAGAAAATTTCCTTTTCCTCCTCAAGATAGCAGATATTTGCTCCATCTTCAGTGACTTGTAAAATCCTGGGGCTTGCAAGTCTTTAAAAGCTAGTAACTGTAGCCAGCTAAGAGGATTACGTTCTGATGTTTGGAAGTACGAAAGTGACTCTTGAACATTGCTCAGTCCTGAAAGTTCTACCATATCAACCTCTACTCGTCTTAAAAACAGTGACTGTGTTGGAAGTATGCTGTGTCCTTTTTCTTCGGTGCACTGTGATTTTGTTCTGACTCTGAGCCGAGGTAGTAAACTTTGAAAGGGTACTTGATGTACATAGATCTCTGTGCATGGATATAATCTTAGTGGTTTTGTGTCTCCCCCAACCCGCCCCGAAGTCTTGGGACCCAATGTTTCGTTAAATAGTGCTTGTGATATTACTTTTGATGATATAAATGGTTGTACATGTTTTTTGAAAGGAAGCTGCTACTCAGTTTTTGCAAAGCACTCTTAGCAGAAGTAGTATTTTTTATCATGAATATTAATAGATCAGCTGCTGGGTATTTTAAAGCAGGTAAGAAAAGAAAGGAACAACAAAGGGATTTTGTTTCTTTTGTTTTCAAGTGAAAGGGATGGCTGTTTAAGGAATGCTAGTTAGTTATGGTGCAACCTTATTTGCTGTGTAGCAAGAGCAACTTCATGAATTTATAAGTGTTATTTTTCCAAGAAAGTATCCTTGAATTGTTATTAGCTGTAGTTCTTAGTTGCTTTTAGGGCATTAACTAATTGCCTGATTGGTGCATAGTTATCTAGTCCAAACTTCAAGGGAATCTGATCTTTAAATAATTTAAGTACCATGTTAGGGTAGGAGTACCTCATTACTTAACACTAACCTGCTATAAAAAAAATACCTTAATCTTTTTTTAATATATCACTTTCAATAAGGTCACTTTTAATTTTGTGAATGATTATTAATATGTGGCAAACTTCCTGTGTTACAGAGTGGTAGGGCACAAAAGAGTGGATTTGTTGGTTTGACATGTTAGAACCATAAGGTTTTTGTTCTGAAAGCTATGTTGAGATGCTTGAGACGAGGTTGTATTCTTTTTTGAATTTTCAGGTAGTAATTCTGGTTTTTAAGTAGAAATCTCACTAAAATTACTGCAATGTATAGTTTTCCAAATATTAAGATTAATTTCACTATTGTAAATTATATTTTGTTTGTTTTGGTTTCTTTTTCATAGAATCATATCCTCAAGTTTCCAAACCAGCTACATGACACTGTTTTCATTCCAGCTCCAGCTTGTTGCATACGAGTTGTGGATTTTAGTTTAAATATTGTGTTTTAAGGAGCTAACTTTTTGTAAATGAAGAAGCTTCTGTCCCTTAAAATTGAATCCCAGCTTGGAAGCTCAGAAATACTTTGATACATAGCAGTCATAAACCATATAGAAATAATTATATTTACTAACCTAAAGTTTTGCATAAAACTTGTCCCAAACACAAGTGCACCGTTAAACTTTTTTTTTTTTTTTTTTTTTAATTCAGGGAGCTTTCTGAAATATGTTGCAAATTGGTGTTCTTCTGCAAGCTGCTAGGAGTTCATTGATCAATGCTATATTAAATATTTACTTTTGGATTTGTTTTTTTTTTTTCTGTCTTTTGAGAGTTTTAAATGGCGAACACATTTCCCAATTGTCAAGGTGCAGTGCAATATTAAGATATATTCTAGTGATACATCAGTCAAACTCTTCACTAAAAAGAAAAGTAGGAGCTCCCATATTTACAGGGAGCTTTAATTTTATTTTACAGGACAAGATACAAGCAATGCAGGCCAAAAGCAGTCTTCACCTAAACAGCCAATCCAAGTAAAAGGTAAAGAAGCACTTAGTGTATTGGAACTTTACTGCTATTTGCTAGTAGTTTAAAAAAAAAAAAAAAAAAAAAGAATATGGGAGCTGTGGCTTCTCTTCAATTGTGTAAGCAAGTTATGCGAATAGCATTTTAAAACACACTTGTGTGCCAGCTTTGTTTGGTACTGTTTGTTTGAAAACTACTCCTAAAAAATCAAACATAACAGTATTCCTACTAATTACCCACTCCTCTGTGTTTGTTTGTAATTTTCATTTAAGCTGAAGAGTTCATCAGGAAATTACTGATTTGGTTTTTCATGTGTTGTTGCAGTCTGTCCTCCTTGCATGATTTTAGGCATGTCCATTCCCCCTCTCAGACTTAATTTGGCTAAGCTGAATACTTGATCTTCCCCATTGCTTGTTCTAAGTCTTCCTCTGTTCTTTCTTATTACTGAGTTAATCTAATCAACATTGCTTCTAAATATGTTTTGGCCACATGAACTGCCTAATCTGAGTTCTGTAAAATTTCTGTGTGTAGTAATGTGATGGGCTGGACACTGGCTGCCCACCCAAGCCAGTCTGTCACTCCCCTCCTCAGCTGGGTAGAGAATTTGTAATTTGGTGTTTTTCTCAGGGTAGAGAAAATGTAATGAAAGGCATCTGAGTTAAGGACAGGGAGAGATCACTCACCAATTACTACCATGGGCAAAGCAGATTGGACTTGGGGAAAATCAGTTATTTTACTGCCAATCAAATCAAACTCCAGTAATCAGAAATAAAAATGAAATCTTAAAACACTTTCCTCTAACCCTTAACTTCTTCCCAGGTTTAATCTTCTCCTGCTTTTCTCTACCTTCTCATGCCCAGTGGTGCAGGGGTTGTCAATTTCTTTAGATTTATTGTCTCTTAGTATATGCGTGCAGGGAGAAAATGCAAGGTAGATAGGAGAAATTTCTGTGAAATAACTGTGAAAATAGAAATATGTTTCAGTAAGAGTTTTCCCTCTCTTAATTGAAGATGTGCAAGGAGAAATGTTTATGATAAAGATTTTGTTAATGTTTAGAAAGTGGAATTCTAATCTTAAAATGCTGCTCTGACTTAGAAACTTACCGATCCAAGTATTACGAAGTATTGTAAAGACCTTAACATTTTTAAAGACTCACTAATCTTAAAAAAGTGCTTTTAAAAGTGTTTTATTTACAGCATCTTTTGTTGAGCTTGTCTTTCTCTTGGAAACACCATTTAGTTTTTTTTTGCTCCACATTTACTGCAGTTTTATACATTTACTTGAACTAGGAGTAGGATTGTTGAGATACTGTGCAATATACAATTACAGTACAATATAAACAATGTACAATATAGGATTTACTTTAGTGAAATTTACCTGTATTTCTGAAAGATGAATTAGGAAGTGTTTATAAATCCGTAAGTTGTTTTTTAGTAAGGTTAATATGATTTGGGTGTATATTTGTTTTAAATAAAAGATGAGAAGTGCTGATTAAAAATTATCAGCCTGTTCTAACCTTAGTAAATGGTATACTGTTTTTAGGAAATATCTACAGGTTTTTTTTCATCACTTTCACTTAGGAGCTTTGTGGGATGAATGTGGTTATTCAGGGACTTTAAAAATTGTTCAAGTTGAAAGGAGAGATGAGAGAAATCAGATTATGATAAATATTGTATCTGTACTGTTGATAAAGCCATGATAAATATATATGTATGTATATATGTATATATTATATAAATATATTGTATGATAAATACAACTTGTAGTGTTAGTGTGTCGTGGAAAGTCAAGTAACATATTTTACAGTTAATCTTCAAAACACAGAAATAAAACAATGTAGAACTCTGGGAAATTTTTTCTCCAAGTCTTTAAAAGCAGGATCTTTCTGTAAGTGTCCTGTGACTGAAGGAGTAGTTCTTGACTAGCTATAGAAATAATATCAGTCCTGTGATTCACAAGTTCATGTGTGCTCTAAAGTCTTCCCACCAGTAGAATCTGAGCTTTTTAAGTTGTATTCTTTAATGTTAGTTACACTACAGTGATAGTCGTGTTATATCCTTCCAAATATAACTAGTTTTCCAATAAGCATGTGTCTAATGTATGTTAGTGTACAGTGGTTTACATTTGAGAGTAAGGTGAAGTTATGTACATACAGACAAGCAGGAAATAATAGCATAAATTGAAAATTCTATTTATACTTTTTCTGAATATGTGTACTATTGTTATCCTTGTACATGAAAATCTGATATGATAAGAGTACACCTCACAGACAAAAAGCATTATAAATAAAGGATGTATATTTTTAATTGCTATAAATGCCCAATGTTAAGAGTACTGATTTTGAATGTAATAGTTGAGAAAAGTGATGTCTAACATCTGTCTAATTTCTGTGTATGCTCTGCAAAGGTCAAAAGTCTTATCTGCAGAAAGTGGACTTGATTATTGAAAAAAAATAGAAAGGAAGCAGTCTGTTGCTGTTTCAATTGTTAGACCAAGGCTTTCCAAATGTCCATATTTGAATACTATTGATGTAGCCAAGCACCATCTCTGACATCAGCGTTGGAGAAGTAGCTGACTGTGGCAGTTAGGTTTGAGAACCCTGAACTACAGCTTATTAAGGAGCATTTTTGGAGGTGAATCATTCTGCCCTTGCTCATTTCCACAATGAGGAAGATACCTTTCTCTTCATTGTCAATATTCTGTATCACTGACAAGCATTGCTTTTCAGATTTCCACTAAGAGCTGTCACAATGCAACACTAGATTGAATTGCTTTTTGAAGTTTCTGCTGTAGTCTCTGTGAGTAGCTTAACTTGTTTATCTATTTTTTTTTTAAAGTGAAAGCAGTCCTTAAAAAAAGAGAGTATGGACCAAAATACACACAGAATAACTTCATCACTGGAGTCCGAGCAATAAATGAGTTTTGTCTTAAATCCAGGTATGATGGGTTTGAGTTGAGATTTAAATTCTGAATATTTGTTCTTATGTGCTTGAGAAGTAATTGTGATTGTAGAGTGACTTTGCACAACTTTTTCTAAATGCTTTTGTGGAGTACCTAATTGTAAGTGGCTGAAGTTAGTTCTTGCTCAGTTTTGCACTGGACTAGGAGCTTGCACTTGATTTTCATGCTCCAGTACTTGATTCTTAAAGTAGTTTATTTGTACTTACGAGGCCATCAATCTAGTTGGGGGGAGACACCTCTGTTCCTCCTGTTTTTACATCATGGTGTGGATGCCCTAATGTGTAGCTTAACACAGGAAATTTTCTCTATTTCCCCAAGTAGCTTTGTTATCTTCATCCTTTAGCAGCTTGTGCTAGGAGTGGAAATTTTGGGATTAAATTTTTAAAAGTTTCTTGTCACGTGACTTCTGATTTCCATTTAGGGAGGCTAATTCATAAAGCCACTTGTTTAGCATATGTGCACATTATCAATTACATACAGATCATTCATTGGATGTTTTATTATTTAGTGTTTTAATACTATTTCATGGTATGAAGACATGATTTGGACTTGTGGATGTGAAAACCTGTAGTTTTCAATGGCCTGCTAGAGATCATTTGCTTCATGTTGTCTATCTGTTCTGTTTGAAGTAGATAACTTCACTTTTTGTGTACAACAAATTAATAATATCAAAATTGTGGATCATCACCCAGACATAAAAGTCAAATTAAAACAGTATGAAGCTTTTCTGACACTAAACTCTTTTGTCCACTTTCCTTAGTGATTTAGACCAGCTGAGAAAAATTAAACGCCGAAGTCCCCATGATGACACTGAGACTTTCACGGTGTACCTGAGATCGGATGTAGAAGCAAAGTAAGAACTTTTAACAAGGATGATATGAGAGAAAAGAGTTTTAAAAGTCATGTTTGCAATGGGAAAAGGCAATAATCTTTTCCATTTTCTATCGGAACACATTTTATATCCTGATTATTATGACTACATTTTGTATATAAAATTGGATGGAGTGGTTTTATGCTTGAAAAAAACCTGCATGAATAGAAACATTACTAAGTTACTTTTACTTCATTCAGATCTCTTGAAGTTTGGGGTAGTCCAGAGGCTCTTGCCAGAGAAAGAAAGCGACGTAAAGAGGAAGAGATAAAGTACAGAGAAAGTGAGTATAGAGTTTTCAAATACCTTGAAATGTAGCTAGAAAATATGATTGTTAAAAATACACAATATAGTGTTACTTTATTGAAAACATGTAAATTTGGAACTAGCAATTGCTGACTAGGTTTTATGGCATAATCTTAGAGTAAAATGTTACTGTCTTTGCAGATACAGTCTGTTACTATCTTGCAATTTATCTTCTTGGTGATACAGTAAGAACGGACATTCCCTGGAGATCTATAGTCATACTCTTTCAATTTTTAGATGATAAATGCTTTTGTATTTTATCTAATTAAGAATTTTGAAGAGTTAAAACTGATCCAAATTTTTAAACTATGCTGCTACTCATTTTTTCTATCTGAAAATAATTCAGCTTGCCTTTGTGTTTCAGAAGGGGAGAAGTACCCCCAAATATTTTTTTTTTTGGTGTAATATTGGTTTTGTTATCCTTGCTGGTATTATCAATACCATGTACAGCCAAATCAGTAGTTTGTAATATGTTTGGATCTGTCCAGTCAGTTAAAATCACACAAGAGGCAATACTGCTTCAAGATACTTCGTCCAGTTGTGTATCTTAAAATGAGGGGTCAATTTTTTTTTAAACAGTTGTGACACTAGAACACCCTTCTGTCCAAAAAAGTTAGTACTGCAGACACCTGTTAAGGTATCTGTAAGTGTAAGTGAAAGTGCAGTCAGGAGCCTCAAAATTTTTATTGACCTGAATTATAATTTTTGGGTATAAATAAAATGCCTGAATTTGAAGAAGTGTATTTTCCCTCTGTGCTTTATCATTTCTCGGTAGAAATGGTAACAGTGTATAGGATCATAACAGATTGTATTTGGTATTTTGTATGAGTGTATAACAGCATGTATTTCTTATTAACAACATCAAGAGAGGATTTTTTTCACTGATAGATCATCTAGCTTTTTTTTAGAATTTGGCTGCTGCATAAAAAAGTAGACTTCAGTTCATGAAATTACTGGTTATTTGTACATATTCATGATGCAAATTTTGTACTGCAGATCTGTTTAGGAATCAAAGGCTGTTGTGGGAATACAAGGAGTTCTTTGGAAATACTAAGGTAAGGATATTTTCAAGTGCTTGGCTAGAAGAGTGTTGTGAGATGTGTTATGACACCTTTTGAAGGAAAATTTGTGTAACTGAATATTACTGGAAGATTTTTTTTGCACTGTAATATACCAGATCTGATCCTTATGCAGTAGTAAATGTTATGATGACAGCTTGAATGGATTCCTACAGTGACAGTGTAATCCACCAGTAAGAGGTTTTTTTTTTTCAGTTACATTCTTATCAAAATTGCAGCTGTACTCATGATTTCAAGTGTAACCTATTACTGTGTGTAGTGAATATATTGTTACATAAAGAAACCTAAGTCAGTTTCTTTAAGAAAAAAGACCCCAGAAGATGAGTGCTCTTGACTGTGCACTGCTGGCCCTTCCCCTTTGCTTAAGCAGGCACACACCCTAGATCCAGGTTGTATAGAATGATTCCTTAGCAGGCTCTGGGCCTTATGGTTGCAGTGGCCTCTGCTGGAGACTTCTTTGGATGTTTCTCTTTTTAATAGCCAGCCATTTGTAGAAATATGTAAGACCCAACTGCAGTTTGGCTGAACATTCAGTAATAAAATGATTTTCTTCAAGAACTTCTGCAATACAGGCAATGCAAAGTGTTTTATTTAATAATTTGTATGGTAGGTGTCTGATGAGATCAAAATTTAGTTATTAAATAATCTGTTATTTCTTTATGTAGCCACGCTCCAGTACAGCAGCTATGTTTTTCAAGGGACCAGGGAAGGTGGTAATGGTAGCTATTTGCATGTAAGTAAAAAAAAGAAAAAAAAAATTTTTGTTTATGTAAGTAAAAAGCAATTTATTTATATTATCCTGGAAATAGGAACAGTGTGTGTATTTTAAGATAAAGATACCTCTTTCTGTAACTAAATAAAGTTAATAGATTTATCTGTTTATTGTTGATAGGAGAGAGTTTATGGTGAATTCATTGGTCAATACAGAGAGGTCAGGTATTGAATATATATCTTGAGAGAAAAGCAATTTTTTCAGAGTTGATCAGACTCTCATGTAGTTTCGTAGAGTAAAAACTAATGCTTTGAAGGACCTGAAAAAGCAGGTATTTAAATGTAATTTATATATACCATTCTAATATATTTTTTCTTGCTCCTTCCTGAGAGGAAACTTTTTATAAATTTTAAAAAATCTTCCATATAACCAACAGAAAATAATTCACTTTTCTCTTTATACTATTATTTCTTTTCTAATTGAAAAGGGGATGTTTTTGAAGTTTTTTACCTTTCACATGTTTTATGAGTTTGAATGAAAAAAGTTAATGATCCTGATGTGAAGCAAATGATCACAGAGACTATCTGGCATGAAATAGGAGGAAATGTATTAAGTTTCTCTCAGGAAATAAAGGCTAAAATTTACTTGCCATGAAACCTTGCAGTTTTTAAATACATTTTGTTTTATAAAAGATATCTATTTTTAAGACAGTATTGATATAACTAAGCCTAATAGAAAGGGGAGAATACCTTTTTTGGTCCAGGAAATAAAAACCTTTGGAGCAGGAAATAACTCTTTGAGCTTCTACAAAACTCTATCTTTTTATTTGGGGAAGAAATCTACAAAGCTCATTTGACTGAAAAGCTTCCTCTTTACTGAAAACTCTACTGCTAACTGTTCAGATCTTTCTCAGTTTAAAACATATAAGAATTTTTAGCATGGATATTTCTAATGAAAAAAAAACACAAACTGGAGGTATTGTGGTCATTTCTACCTCCTTCTGTTTCTAATACTCACTCCTACAGAGAAAGCAGACCTTTCCTCCTCCTTTGGAGGTTGAGCATTGCTGTAAACATTGCATTATTTTCACAAATACCTTTTGATTATTTGGTTTATTTATACATGAATGTCTGGCAGCTGGGCCAGGAGAGCTTTGTAGAGACAGTTATGGTGCTCAGTCATCTTTTTGCAGAGCTGTTTCATAAGTTAAGCTATTCTTGGAACTGAAATATCTGATGACTTTTCAGAGATTTAAGTCAAGGCCACCATCAGTCCTCCTTTGTTTGTGGTCTTTTTAATGGTATTTGGCTTTGTTTCAAGAAGGATCAATCTATCCTAACTTTTCCAGTTAGAATTATTTGGTAGACTTCTGACAAACTTCAGGCTTCCCCCGTGAGGATGAAAGGGGGTTCAGTCAAAAGCAGAGTTGTTCTATGGATCCACGTGTGAGGGTATAGACCAGCTGCACTGGTACACTCTGTGTCAGTAGCTTTGGTTTGTGTTCTGTTAAGATTTCCTACTTTCAGGTCCATGCAGATAGAAATATGGTAGCTAAAATAGTGAGTTCAGTCCAGTACAATAGAGGAAATACTTTCTGAAGTGGTGGTCACTGATGTAAAATGTAATTTTGTTTCCAACCAAGTCAGAGCATTTTGGCTGCCTTCTCAGAATCTACTGGGTTTGATTCCTCTAACTTGAATTTAATTTCTGGCACATGTTAAAATATGCCACTAGAAAAAGTTGTTAATAGTTTCTTATAATGGTTTCTTATAACACTAATTCATTTAGATACTTTAAAAATAGGCAATAAGGGAAACTTACGGTAAAAAAGATAGTGGAGGATGTTAAAATTCTCTGGTCTGATTTTCTGTGCAATATGTTTGTAGCGATTAACTTACTGATTCTGATAATGTTTGAAGTGAGAATGTAGACTTGGACTTTGGTGTTAATAGTTACCTTTGTACAACATAAGACAATGTTTACTCCAGTAAACCTGTAGCTATAAAAATGTCTTCACAATTCACACTTAATGAAGAAGTTCCATAGATAATTTTTACAGTGTAATCTAGTGACAGCCTTGTCTTCCTGTCTGTGTCTCACATTTGTATCCTACTGAGAATGGCTCAGACTGAGGATGAAGTAGAGAACCTTGCTCTGTAGTATTGGGAGAGGATGTGTAGGAGGCAAAGGATTGAAAAATTAGAAAATGAAGTTGTTAAAACTTGTATTCTGCTGGTAGAAAATTAGTTGTTCTGAGTGAGTATCATGGTAGTTTTCAGGAAGTATAACTTATTTGGGGCTGCTCAGAAGTTATGATTTCTGAAAAATAAATCGTGTATCTTTATCAAGTTTAGCTGAAAGGACTTTTTCAGCTTCAGGACAGTAACCATATTGACAATCTCTATGAATTATCTGTCTGCACAGCTTTCTGATTTTTAAACTGATTTTTGAGTTTACCCCTTTCTGACAGATAATGCATGATTGTACACCACTTCTGGTTTTGCTGAAAATATTAAACATCAAATATTCTGTTTCTTCCCTTTGTTTTCAGAAATGGGTTGAATTTTTTCTTTAAGCTACTTGCTTGGGTTTACACGGGTTCTGCAAGTATGTTTTCAGAAGCCATACATTCTTTAGCAGACACATGTAACCAGGTGAGTATTTTTTTCCACTCGTATTTTTTTCCACTGAAGTTAGTGCTCGTAATAAAACTGGGAATAAAGACAGATACTTACAGCAGTTGTAGTACACATGAATTTAAAAAAAATGATATTTCTAATGCAAAAATGAGAAGTCAGAATGTAGATTTTGAAGTTTTTTAGAAATAGGTTGAAAGAGGGGAGTTGCATTAAGAACTGTTTTCAGCAACTTCAGGGGTCATGAGTGGTACTTTTAGTTAAAATGATTTTAGTTAATATTTTGGTTAAATGCTAACTTGAAATTCTTCTCTCATCAGTTATCATAATACAATGACAGACTCTGTTACTTATTCATCTCTAGGTAGAATAATGATGAGAATTTGAGCACCTGGTTTTCTTTTCCTATTCCTAGATTACCTATCAGCCTCTCACAGCACAAGTAGCCACATACATGGCATATTTACTTTTAGAAGTGGAGTGGCAGGCTCAGAATTGGACATGTAATATTAATGTGCAGAGATAAAATTAAATGTTGTTTTTTCCCACTATTCTCTGTCCTGTACTGGAAGTATGTGTTATGAGACCTTGAAATGATATTGCAAGGCTTCTGGGGGAAAAAGTCTGGGTTGAAGGAAAGGCTCCTGCAGCTCAAGCAAGGGCTTGAGCTCTTTGGGTGGCTTGCAACTCATAAAATGCACCAGTCTTGTGCTCCTCCAAATTTAAGGAATCTATGGAACCTTAGAGCAGACTGAATATCTCGTAAAGTCTATTAACACAGTTTTGGCAAACGTTTTGCTTGAGTTGGAGCCAGTGTGCTTCTGTGTCCAGAAAGACTGAGTTGACAACTCACATTTTGTTTGATGGTTTCACTCAGTCTTTCAGCTGTTCCAGGTGTAGAGTGGAGACAGAGTGCTCCTAATTCAACTGATAATACTTAAATTTATTGGGAGGCCAGCCTTACAGTGAGTGATTTTTTCACCTGTCCAGGTATGTCAATGTATAGGTGAACCAAATTTGATAATGATATTATATACATTGAAGAGCTATTCTGTTTTTTAAATATCAAAGTTCAGTGTTCCACTGAAATGTGGAGGGTTTGTTTTGTTTTTTTTAAATAACTGAGTGTGTGATTTTGGGAGAAACAGAGGAGAAACCTGCCTCAAAGATGGTTGCCGTTTCTAAGACTAAAGTATCTGCATTTTAATACTTGTTACTATGTTTCATTATCCATAGTCTTTAACAAAAAGCATGCTTTGCAAAATTCAGGTCTAGATTTATAACTTACTGCATCAACAACTTAATACACGCATAATTAAATATATCCCAGATAGGCAATTTAGATAGCAAGAGGTTATTTCTTCCTTCAAAATATGCTGAAAAGTTGCAGTGTGAAGTTACTGCTTTAAATGTTGTCATCACCGTACTACACCACAGTCTCAGTGTAATTTTTTCTTCAAGAGGGATTTATTTAAATAGCTTTGTTCCCTGAGCAACTTCATTCCTTCATGCTGAAGCACAGCAACAACACTTGTGATTGCATGCAATGTTAATATTCAGTTGCAATTCTAAAATTATAATTAACGGTAATTATATATACACACCAGATAATTGCACATATATTATATATGTAGGTATAAGTAACAATTTTTTGGGAGTGGTAGATTTAATGACAAATTTTGAGGATTATATTTCAGCTCTAATAAGATATCAGTAGCAAAGCATATCTGCAGTTCAACAAATTACATCTGCCTTTTCCTTTCAAGTTCAGTGGATACCAAATGTTTCGAACTTGAAAACATTTTTTTACCTCTTTTCTTCAATAGGCATTGCTTGCTTTGGGCATCAGTCAGTCTGCAAGGACACCTGACCCTAGTCATCCGTAAGCTTTTTGAGTAAATAAAGATTTTGGTAACTATATATAGGAGTAAGATCAGTTCTTGTTTGTGTATAACCTTGTTCTTTTTAATTTGCTGGATTCTGTCATTTCTGAAACGTATTTTTTCTGATTTTACAACAGATAAACTAAGAAAAGGGTTTTCTTTCAGTCTCTTGGAGTTTTAATTTTAGTGGCTTGGTGCATGTGTTGGTTTTTGGTTTTTTGGGGTTTTTTTTTTGTGGTATGCTTTTGTTGTGTTTTATTTTAACTGATGTTATTTTTCTAAGTTGTTCTGGGCTTTTCTGCCTTTTCCAATTAATAGATCTACTTTTTAAACACTGTTCATGTGATTTACAGGATTTTTTTAAAAATAAAAATTACTATCCTCTACCTTTTTTCAATGAAGTGCTTTTATTCAAACTAGTTACTTGTACCATAAAGAGTTGCATTTGAAATAAACTGCTCTTTGTTGGTATCTAGTAATAGGGATATTGCATGATAAGTTGTTACAAGTTCATGAAAGTTATAAGCTGTATTCTGCATGATATTTTCTTGGTGTTGACCTGTTCTACTCCTCATGTGTTTGAACAAATCATTCATTCTTTAAGCACTAGTTCAAAAATAGGAACTTAGGGAATTAGTTATGCTTTTCTTCATTAATAGCATCATTAAAATTTGAAAAATTTAAATCTTAAATTTGTGCAAATACTTGTATCTCGTTTTTCCCTCTCACTTCTTTTCTTTCTTCTTTTTGTCTCAATATAGACAAAAGAAATGTAGTTTTTGTAGATGGAGTCAAAACCAAAACCAGGAATAAACGCAAACTTTTAATATTGCTTTAATTCCTCCACTGCACTTAAAAACTGCAAGTGTTGAATGTCTGTAGTTAACTGAACTAGTGAGAGGTGTATAAATTTCATGCTCTTTA
>VWZN01009888.1:129103-171118 GCA_013396955.1 Regulus satrapa | reverse complement strand
TTGGATTAGATTGGATTTAGCAGCTTTGTCTTAAATAGATGCCAAGTCATATGATGACAATTTAAGACATGTAAAAATGAATGGCACACTTTGAGATATGTTTGTAGAGATGTAAAATCTTATATTTGTAAAAAAGTTTTCTTTCCTTTCTTCTAGGTATGGTTTCACAAATATGCGCTATATTGCCTCCCTGATTAGTGGAGTAGGCATTTTCATGATGGGTGCAGGACTTTCTTGGTATCATGGGATCATAGGTTTACTCCACCCTCATCCTGTAGAATCTCTTCTCTGGGTAAGCTAATCTTGTTTGGTATTGTATTTAACACCAGCAACTTAATAAAAAATAGTGGCATAGTCTGAAATTCACTTCCCGAGTCAGTTTGAATCCAAACACAATTAATTCAAACCATTCTTAATGAAAATGTGTTCTAAGAAAAAAGAAAATCTTTGAACTGTAGTAGATCTTGCAGCAAAATGAGCAACGTGTTCTCTGAACCCTGCATCTTCCTTTCATGTCTCACCCCTCCAAGAGGTCCTCCTTTCCTATTCTGGAATATTTTGCATCATCCAATAATTACTGATTTCCTTCCATATAGGGACAGTTATGTGGCACAATGGGTAATGTGATTCTGGAATGCTACATTTGGGTAGCCTGTGGTGAAGACATCTGTAGAAATATGCATATAATATATATCTGGTTTTTTTTTTCCCATACAGGCATACTGCATTTTAGCTGGGTCATTGGTATCTGAAGGAGGTATGCAGTTTAACATTTATAATATTTTAAATTTACATATTTGTTATCTCTTAAGATTACAGTGTCAGTAATTACAGTAATAATTGATCCTTGCTTACACTGTGAAGTTTTGAGGTCTGTTGCAAATACTTGTAAACAAACAAAAAGAAACATGTGAAAACTTTTCTTTTTTATGTGTGTCTATATAATAAGTTGGAGAACACATAATTTGGAAAGTAGACATGAGTTGCCTTTTTGGTATTAAATTATTAATGAATATAACAGGATTTGTGGGGGAGATGCTTGTAGAAAAGAAAGCAACTATACTTTATTCACAGCACCAATAATCAGAGCTTTCTTGATGATCTGTTGCTGTGATATTAAAAGGAAAAGTTCCCTCTTTTCAAAATGGAAACAAGTCCTTTTGCCTCAAGCAATTTTCAGCAACAACTTTGTTGTTTCAGCCACCCTGCTTGTTGCTATAAATGAAATTCGGAGGAGTGCTCGAGCCAAGGGTCTTTCATTTTATCAATATGGTATGTATCATTTATAGCAGTAACGTATGGGGTTATTTAAAACACAATCTGTTCACTAGCATTTGCATAATGATAGAAACAATTTTCTGTTTTCCCTTTATTGATCTGTTTTCTATTCTACTAAGAAATAACATGTTACAAATTAGGTGAGAACCATTGATTTAAGAGCACTACATAAATACTCGGCTAAGTGCATGTATTTTTCAGGATAAATGCCTCTTTTAATTTTTCTAACATTTCTGAGAAGCTTTCATCATTGGGCTTGTTCTGTGTATGTATAAATGCTTTTAGAAGTGTGAGCATATGCAAAAATTCAGTTTACACCTAAAAAATGGCATAAATTGTTCTTTTAAATTGCTGTTGTTAGTACAGTTTAAGTGCTATGCATAACATAGTAAAGCTAAGCTTTAGATTAGCAACTTTTTTTTTGTTGTATGTGCAGTTGTGCAGAGTCGTGATCCCAGTACCAATGTGGTGTTACTGGAGGATGCTGCAGCAGTTCTGAGTGTGGCTGTAGCTGCTACCTGTATGGGTCTGACTTCTTTAACAGGTAAAATTCTGCATGAGGCAGGCAGAATGTGCATTTTATCCCATGCATTATATGAAAACAGAGCATTTAGTTTATATTGGTTGACTTATATATGTCTCTGCTCTTCATTTCTGATACTTGTACTCCGTAAGCTGATTTTTG
The DNA here is from genome assembly GCA_013396955.1 of Regulus satrapa. Classification (NCBI taxonomy): domain Eukaryota; kingdom Metazoa; phylum Chordata; class Aves; order Passeriformes; family Regulidae; genus Regulus; species Regulus satrapa. The sequence goes on along the minus strand of VWZN01009888.1, from coordinate 169,155 downwards.
AGCTATTTTGCCATACAGTTACATTTTACTAAAGGTAAGATAATCTGTATTCCAGGTGGTTCAAAGTATGTCTTTGCTGCATAGTTAAGATTTCTAAAGAGGGATGATTACTTATTAATCCCTTTTTAAGTATTGATTTTTTTTTTTTAAGAGAACAGATAGTGGAATTTTTTTTCTTGTGGCTTTTAATTACTTAATTGCAAGTTTCATTTTTTATATAGAAGGAATTGTAAAATTTCATTTCTAGTTTCCTTCATTAGCTTAAAACCACAGTAATATTTCTGTAAGTCTGAACATGAATAAGTGTTTGAAACTTATTAAGTTCTGTATTCCAAAAATTGCTAATACTGGCAAATTTTTGAGTTACTGATAAAAAAACCACTGTATTTTGTGCTGCTGCTTATGTTTCAATGTATATAGCTTCATGTATAAATTTATATTTACTAATACAGAAACACATGCAGATGAGTTTACTCATTTATTAGTCCTGCAGGAGACAGGCATGGTCAAGGGAAAGAGGGACTTAAGGCTTTCTTTTATGATAAATTGTTTTGTTCCACCATCATGCTCCTCAGTAGGAAAAAATTTGCACTGAATTAAGAAAAAATAGGTAAAATAAATGACCAACTAAAAAACAAACCCCACCAACCAGAAAAATCTCACTAAAAATCAGAACCCAGAAAACCCTTCAAAATTATAAAATCTTTTCAGCGGGAAATTGGAATTCTCTGCTCTGTTTTAGAAATACTCAGTGAAACTAATTTGATATATCTTGTTTAGGAAACCCATATTATGACAGTGTGGGGTCTCTAGGTGTCGGAACTTTGTTGGGAACTGTGTCAGCATTTCTGATCTACACTAACACTGAAGCGCTGCTGGGACGATCCATTGAACCTGAGCAGCTGCAGCGGCTCACCGAGTTACTGGAAAGTGATCCTGTGGTAAGGTAAGGATCCTCACAGCTCACTCTCTGCTATGAACAACAAGAAGCAAGAAAAGTAGCATTTAATGAGGGAAATCTGGTGACATTATTTTTTGTGTGGAATCTTCTGTGTTAGGATTTTAGAGTCTTTATTATTGCTAACTTCTGTTTCTGTGCTAAAACTTTCAGTAAAAGAATGCTTGTACCTCTCGGGTGTTCAACAGCTAAAATAGCATTGCAGATACATTCTAATGGTCATATTAATTACAGGGATTGACAATGACCTAATGAGAAAGCCATCGCAAACTTAAAACTATTTTCAAATTCATGAAATGCAAGCACTGAAATGTTACTGTTACGTTGCTTGAATAGTTTATTAGCACTTCAATATTTTGAATTCTGTTACTATTAATATTCAGTGTGTGGAATTCTGTTGCAGTTGGCAGGATGTATCTCAGTAGCATTATGGTGCAATGGATTCTTCATGTTACATGCTTATAAATTAACTCATTGCAAATTTCTCCTTCTTAGCAAGACTGTGATTTGTAGTAAACTTAGAGCTCATTGTAATTCTAAAATCTTGCTTAAATGCTTTTTAATGAACTATTTTAGCTTTACCCTGTTAACCTTGATTTAGAAGCAAACTTATTTTAATTTTCTTTTAAATCTTTATTTAGGAATCTATTTCAGTGTAAATCAACTGAAATATTGTAGTGCTTTTTAAAATTTGTAGTAATTTTTGAGCTGTGGAGGGAAAAACCCCAAGCCCATTAATTAATACCAGAATACTTGAAAGAATACTTAAGTACTGGCATCATCACAGTTCCAAGCAAGAGGTCTGGAGACATGCCCTTCATTCCAGAAACTAAACAAGAATCCTATTTGGAGTAGAATTCTGTTAGAATTTCCACATGTCAGTAAATTAAATATTTATGGTGGCCCTGGATTAGTCTGAATGGTGAAGGATGTGCCAGCAGTGCTGTGTTAGAGTAGGTGAGTTTGCATGAATTCCGTAGTTCTTTTTTCCAAAGTGCACGGCCTTTTGCTTGTCTCAGGCTGGAATTATAAAATTTCTCCTATGACAAGTACCATTTTATATTGTACTCCATTTTGTAGATGGCTCTAACTTCTCAACAGAACAGACCTAGTTCATGTTCTTCTTGGTGTAAACATATTTTTTAAACAAGAAGTACCTTAGCTTTAAAAAAAAACCAAAACATGAATAATAAATGAAATGGAAGCTTGTGAGAAATTGCATGTTTTGATATTCTTGAGGTTAGAAGCTGAAACATGTTTAGGTGCTCATCATACCCTCTGTATGCACTTTATCTTCAATTATCTCTTGCTTAGATCCATTGTGTTTTCAGCTTTGATTTCTTTCAGTGCTCAGTTCGTCTTTGACCGAGTTCTTACAACAAGCCTGTCTTGAGCTTGGTTGACGTGTGTCTTCTAATAAGACACCTGATCTTAATCTCAGTTCTCTGCAATGTAAACTTTTATTACCCTTGCTTGTCACTAGGTATAATTTGGGGAAAAAGCTGAAAACAAACAAACCAAACACTAAAATAAGGAAAAAAACACTACAGCAGCTGAAATGAGGAAGCCTTTTAGCATTAAGTATTTCATCAAAGGGGTACCTATGTATTTTCATCAACATAAGCTTTGGACTTCTAGGACTGTCAGCATTTTCTGGAGTATTCAAACGCTCACCTTTTCTTCAGTAAAGATGTGTAGTAGTGTGTTGTACTCTTACATATCCTTCTGAAGCCAAATCTAAAAGAAAAAGCTCCCGATTACTAGCCCGCTTCTGAAGCTGTGACAAACATTGCTTTTTTTATTTCAGCCTTTCACTTCTCAATGCAATGCTTTTTGCAGTTACTGCTCCCAGAATATTCCTCCCTTCTTATTTCAGGCAGGGTCTGCAATGTTTATTTTATATAATAGATGTGTTTTGCCAATTCAGGAGATATATTAGAGAATCATTTAGTGTTCATGACAAAGTATTTTAGATCCAAATTGACAAAAGGATCCAGGAGTCTGATATCTACTCCCTTAGACCCTGTTAGCACCACCAATTAAGTTACTATTCTAGCAGTAGTTTGCCTGAACATCGTGATCCACTGCTAATTATGAAGCATTTGATTATCAGACAATACTAACTGCTGTCTTACTAAAATAAATCTCTGTGCTGGTGATATTTTTTTCAACTGAGTCTTGATACTTTAATTTTTTTTTTTTAACAGGGTTGTTTGATGAGACCTACATTCCCTAAAATCTTAATGACTGGAATTAGTGTACTTAATATAGAATTCTCCCCACCTTTCTAACTATTTTTCCTTCAGTTGTCAGGTGATGTTGTCCTCACTTAAATGGATGGACTTGTTTACTGTTGTTAAATTTTGGCACAGTGCTGTTAATCTGGTTTGGTTTTGTTTTACTTCTCATCAGTATTGCAAGATGAAAAATTAATTTGCCTTTACAGTTATAAATAAGCAAATATAAGTTATGGAACCTGTTGGATTAGAAGCATTTTTTTCCATTTAAGTATCCAATATGCTTCTCTGCTATCAGTTGGAAAATGCTTTGTTGTATTAATATAATCTTGCCTTTTTAGATCAAGAAGACAATTACTGCATGTTTTTCCTATTCTGTTTAATAAGTAACAATTTCCCATTTCTGTCTAGTTGCAGGCTTGTTTTCATGTTATCCTTTGGTTTTGATATACTTAAAAAAGTTGGTTTGTATCACCAACTGTGTGACTTTTCTTCTGCTTCTCCTTTCAGCTTGTTGGACTTCATAATTTCTCTTTTAGGCTCATGGCTCTTTATTTCCTCTTTCTTTTAATTTTTCTCAGTAATTTGTAGTTATAGCCCATTTAACTCATGATCCTGAATAGGCTTTCAGAGTTGTTCTCAGCTGGAAAAGGATTTGATTTTATTTTTGCTATACAAACACCCAGTTCTTAACTCTCATTGACACTTTTGGTGCATAAATCATTCTTGTGTTCAGCTTAACTGAACTGTGGGAGATTAGCCTTTCATAACTGTGAAATAAAATGTGTGATGTGGTACAGACTCTGTCCTGATTCTGTTCTTATGGAATTTAATCACAAAGTCCTAGGCATAAGCTATTCTTAGTGACAGTTTCATCTTTAATTTTACTTCATTGTAACGGCTGTTGTGTAGTTGTTCTTCTGTTGTGCTGGAAAATCTGTCCTTCTGGTTTGAACAAAATAACATATTAAATAAATATTACAACCGATTGCTCAAAACCAGTAACATGACATTCTCTGACAAATTTTTCATGAATTTGAAACTTGCTCCTTTCCTTAGTTAGAATTGATGGTTTCTACTAACCATCCAGAAGCTTCCATAAGCAAACTTTGTAGCTTGAACTTTAGCATACACATTTGTGCTTTTTAATGATTTTTAATGATATTTAATGATAACCTTTCTTCTGACTCACTGTCTTATGTTTCCTGGGCAAGTTATATGCACTAAGGTAGACTATTTTCCTTTGCATTTATAGGATGTGCATAATTTCACTGAATTTTATCAGAATACTGCTTAATGGAAATCGCAAATATCACTTCTTATCTTCTTGCTTCGTTCTGATAGGCACTTGATCTGTCTTCAATTTTTTTTAATCACACAGCTCCAAATTCTCTTTGTTAACCACATCTGTTATCTTAAATCCCCTCTTTGGGATGAGGTGGTTTGATGCCATCTAGTTTACTCCAATTAATGCTGTTTTGATTTGATAATTTCCCACAGAATAGTTGCATGAATTGGAATAGAGCTGGAAAGTCTTTATTGCCACTAGTAAGCTGTTAGTTCTTTTAATCTGCTTAAATGTTTACTAAGATGTATTTTTGGTGTCTCTATATTTAGTTCATGTTTTGTTTCTTTTTTAATATGCTTACCTTTCTTCCACCCTGAGTATTACAAGAAGTATTTAGTAAAAATTTCCTGTTGATTGTTTATTTTAAAGTTTCTGTCTCCTGTTCTTTTTTGGCTGTTCATTCTAATAGGCTCCTTCCAACATATACATACCTTCTGCCTTCTTCCTGCACTGCCTGTGATGTTATTTCTGGTTTATAAATATTCAGATGCAAAGAAACATTTCTAGTTGGGAAGAGTAAATTTGCTTAAGAGGAAGGGCATACTACATTTTCAGATTCTGTGAAATTGCACAATTTAGCAAAATAAACTGAGGTAAAGTTTGGTACTTTCCCTCAAGTGAGCTACATTGCTGAATCTAAATTTTGTGTTAGAATTTACCAAATAGTCGAGAATACATTTTTTCTGTTAATAAAGCTGAAAATCTTTGAAATCTTTAATACTTGTTTTACTTTGAAAATGTCAGAAACAAGAATTTTTAAAAATTGAACCTTTTGTGATTTGTGTCCTATATTTTAGTCTCAACTTTTTTTTTTTCTGTCCTAGATGGAAAAGATGTGGAAACCTACTCTGCAGTGGCAATTTTAAATTTTCTTGGCTTTGAAGATAAACTGAGTTTTTGTTAGTATCATTAGGAAAAAAAATCAAGTATTTTATTTTGTGTGCATTTCACTTTTGAAACTCGTCACAGTATATCTTGGTCCTGAGTTTGCTTCTTATCCCAGAAAAATTAAGAGCTTGTTGTTTACTACTTATATTCACATATTGGAATTTGTCCAATAAGCTGGAACAAAATTTTGCTACAGAAAACTGGAATTTTTCAAAGGACCAAAATATAAACATTAGAGCTTTCATGCTCTAGTATTTATTAGGAGCATTTAAATACAAATTTTCAACATTTGCAAACAGGCGTATCTTAATAAGCTCTGGTTAATAGTTCTGAAGGATCAAAAATTAATTTCAAACACAATATCTTCAACTTTTTCTTATGTCAAATGTATTTTTGAAAATTCTCCGAAAGATCATGCCTGTACCACCTTTAGGAAAGGACACTTCCATAATTGCAGTGTGTCCTTGTGTCATGTATATGCACAGTAGTGTCATGAATATGCACAAAAACTTCTCTGCAGTGGAAAAAAAGTTGGACTTAAACTTTTAACAGAATGGGAAAGTTCTCACATTTTTAATTGTGGAATTTAAAAAAATATACTGTTAGTCTGGTTCTAAATCTGTGAGGCTTCTAGTTGTCTGTCTTTTATTGCAGTGATTTATAGATGTGTTGGTGTTGCAGAAACCTGTGGAATGATATAAGCAATTAAACATAAATCAGTGTTTAATGGAAGTGTGGGTAGGCAAAATGAGGATATTTTTGTCAAAGACTGACCTTTTAAAATTACAGGATCATTTTGCAGCGACAGTGTTGTTAACATGAGAAGTCAAACTTAGCTGGGGGTTTGTTTTATGTTGTTTCACATTTTCTTTGAAAATGTATGTGTTTCAGAGCAATTCATGATGTTAAAGCCACAGACATGGGGATGAGCAAAGTGAGATTCAAGGCAGAAGTAGACTTTGATGGACGTGTCGTCACTCGGTCTTACCTGGAAAAACAAGACATTGAACAGCTGCTACAAGTATGTATTAAAAATTGCTTTTGTAACCCCCCCAATATTTGATTCTTGCTTTCCAATTTCAAGTACCTCTAAACCCAAGACTTGGAAATGGATGAGATACATTTTACTACTTCATTTGAAGGCTTGCCGATGTTCTTACTTTGTGTTAGTGTTTTAAATGCACTTACATTACTTTTAATTGTACTTGCATAACTGTATTATGTGCCAGAAAAAAGCTTTGTACCACTGAGAGCCTGGTTTCATATTGCCATTGCTTTTGCTGTTGCAGTTTTTAGTATCCTAGTCTTCTTTTAAAGGCTTTGTTAGCTTTTATTCTTTACCTGCTATTACCTTTGGCAATTTCATACAACCTTCACTAGTTCTTCAAATACTTCTCTTATTATTGGGAAAGATCTTCCTGATTGATTCTAGGTTGGCAACTGTTTCTTACGCAGGTCATTGTTGTTTCATGTAGTAACCTCATGTCAGCTATGAAAGCATCATTGAAGGATAGCTCCTTCCAGGAGGCTTCAGCCATCTGAAGTCAAAGGCAGACAGTGTGCTTGCCTTTTGACCTTTGTTTTTACAAATAAGCAGCTCATTCAACTGGCGCTGCTGTCAAGATTATTCTTTCTGGAGTTGTGAAATAGTTGTTGAAATGCTGTCATTTAGATTACCTCGATCTTTTTCTTGTTAGACTTGCTGTGATTGTAGTCATGGGTTATTGTGATTGAGATTTGTTATGAAGCTTGCTCAATTTCATTGTTCCTCTTCGGTTTTAGAGTAGTGAGAAGGGGAAAGAAGTTGCTGTCATGTACTTGTGTGCACAAGAAGAATTGGCTGTTTCATTTACAGGAAAAATGGCTTCCAGACAGCTTGGTATGAGACCTGTAAAGAAACCTCATGGCTTTAAACTGAAAGGTGATAGACATAAGGTAGATGTAAGAAAAAACATCTTTACTGTGGTGGCCAGGGTGGTGAGGCAGTGAAACAGGTTGGCTAGAGAAGTTGTGGGTGCCCCATCCCCTGAGGTGTTTAAGGCCAGTTTGGATGGCGCCCTGAGTAACCTGCTGTAGCAGAAAGTATCCTTGCCCGTGGCAGTGGGGGAACAGCTAGATGGTCTTTAAGGCTCTTTCTCACCCAAAGCATTCTATGATTCTCTGCCAGTACGGTAGTACCTGCCTTGGTGCTGCTGATGTCTGTGGATTTTTGGAGGGTAGAGTTTAACATCCTGTCTTCCTTAATCTCATTCCTTTGGTTTCATATGCTCTTGGTCTCTTAGTCTGAGTTCCTGTCAACTCTCTTCAAATTTCTGGTATTATATTAGACTCTGGAGGAGTCATATTTACAGCAGCATTTGCTGTAATCCTCGTGGACTTTCAGATGAGTTGGTTATGTGATGCCCAGAGTAGGCAGTGTAATGGAATAGCAAGAATGTAACAAATGGAGAAAGAATACTCTGGGGTGCCCTGCTTTCGCCTTGTTATGAGGAATACCTCAGAAACCTCTAGAAAATGAATGAAATTCTCTAAATTTAATTGGAAAGTTAAGGAGGAAATCAATTAAGGATGGAAGGTTTTGTATCAAATGCAGGTGTAATGACAGAGCCAGCTGTTTTCGTCAAATAGATGCTACTCTTCTGTGTCTCTGAGACACAAGAACAGATGATGTTTTGAGAGTAAATGGCAAAAGCTGAAGTGTTTTGTTTAGGTATTTTTTTTCCTCCCTCTTGAAATATGTCAAGTTCCTCTGGAGTGTTATTCCTTTATTTTCTTTTCCTCATCTCAATCTCTTAAATTTAATTTCTTCCTAGGAAATTCAGCAAGTGAAAACCCTTGAAGAATTAGAAGCCTTTATGCTTAAGCATGGTGAGAATATCGTTGACACGCTGGGAGCTGAAGTAGACAGACTTGAGAAGGACTTGAAGGTAAATTTAGTTGCTTATTAGTGAGTTCTTATTTTGTGATATATTTTAAACAATATCACTGCATCTAATTTCCGGGATTTCATTTTTAAATGTGAGAGGGAAAGAAGTTGATATTACAAATGCAGATTTTCTTGCTGTGTTGTTATTATCTAAGTACTGACCACCAGCAAATCCTTACTTTGCCACTGATCCATTTGTTACATCTTTTGTTCTGTTTTATACCAACATAGAACAAATTTTCATTCATTAGACCTGCATGTGTCTCTTTTACTGTATTCTCAGAATGTCAGACTATTTATAAGCTGCTAAATTCTGTTTTGGCTGTAAAAAAGTAAATTTTCTTTTTATTTTTTTTAACTGGTTCTTAGAATTGTATCAAATATTTCTGGGTGATGCGACTGCTACTCAACATCTTTCACTCTTGTTGAAGCCGTACAGTGTTTATTTTACTTTACAAAAGCCTCTCAGCTGCCTTATTTTTTTAATTCATTCTGCAATTTAAATATCTTCTGGCAGATGCACGAAAGGGTTGTTCCCATTTTTAATTTTGTAAGTATATTGGGGCTGTCAGTCTTACCTTCCTGGCATAACTTCAGAACTCCAAGTATATTGACCCCCAGATAAATGCAGTGCTGCCATGAATGTCTGTTCTTGAGACACTGCTCATGGAGTAGTGTCTGTCCTTGCTTGTTACATTTCAGAAAGGCTCTAGTTTAAGTTTCTATCCCTAGGGTTGTCCTCTTTAAGAATAAAAATATTATTTTTTATTTTAATTGCACCATCTGAATCAATTCTTCCTGCATGGTTTTTGCAGAGCAGGATCATGCCTAATTTTTTTTATAAGCATGGATACTGCTCTTTGGTATAGGCATATATATAGCGACTGTGTTGGTATTGAATATGTTTTACTAAATGTACTAGTCAGGTTCACATGCTGAATGTCTTTGAAGTCATGACTTTTTCATGGATTGTACAGTCCATGTAATGGTGATAACATATTTCTATAGTATCAGAAAAATGCATATTTCTTAAAGAAACAGTGTTCTGGATCTTTATAAATAGCTTCAGTGGCATAGAAAAAATTATTTCAGCAATCTTACCCATTATTCTGGTAAGTATCTGGTAAAACTTTAGGAAAGTGAGATATGTAGATATATCTGTATCTGAACAGTTTTATATAAAACTGTACTGTCTTGTTAAAATTGAGAGCTCTTCCATATTTTATAAAGCATAAGAACTAAATTATCCATAATGTTGAAAAGGATTTTTCAAATAAAAAGATGACTTAGTCTTCCAAAAATGCCTCATAACATGGACAGTGTTTATTGAAACTCTTCCTTATTTTAAAATAGTCTTTATGTTATCCCAAAAAGGGGATTTGTTACCTAGTTGACAACATCATACCAGAAACACATTATTTGTAACCATATGCAGAAATGTATTTTAATATTTTTCAATACATTGTTTTTAAATTTGATTTCAGCAACGAAATCCTGATGTTCGTCATGTGGATTTGGAGATACTGTAGACTTGGAACAGGAGAACTCTTCAGGTTGCTACCCTTGTGGAAAGAAGTCACGTAAAGGGCTGAGAAGCTTCTGGGATTGCCGTGACCTCAGCACCATACCTCGCTTCCTTTGCTGTAGGCTTCCCGGACTGTTAGCACTGCTTCTGGTTCTGGAAGAGCGCTAGACTTGCAGACAAAAATTTCCATGGCAAAATCAGTTTTAAAAAGCTACTTGAGTAAAATTCCACAGGAGAGTCTGTCCAAGTATATTTACTGCGATTCAGAACTTAAAACTTGAGGTTTAGTTAGGCAAATACAGCTGCCTGAAACTACACAACACACTTAGTTTTTCCATTTGTGTCCCTTTGCTGTCTGTTTGCACTTCTTTCGTTTCTTTCAAGATATCATTAAAGGTTCTTGGGAGATATTAAGATTAGATAGGAAGAGTTTGTTCCAGTGGAACCTGCCAACCTTAAATTGTAATATTTCAACTGTGTGATTGTTTCACAGTTTTTCTTTTCTATGAGATAAATTGTTTCAAATGGGCGCTGGCCTTATCTCAAGTACCATGGCCTGGAAACCTGCTTTTTGCCACCGTTGTGATTATGACTGCACTTCAGGAAAACAAGGCTTTTCACCTTAGAGGAGCCAGCTGTATGGGTTTAGCCAGAGTACATTTACATTAAGTTACTGTGAAAAATTACTGCGTACAAATTTCGGTGTACTTCCTGTCTTTCAAATTTTGTTTGGGTTTTTTTCCCTACTTTGACACTTGTTTTCTTATTTGTAAGTATCTTCAGATGTAATCTGGGAGATATTTATGGTAGTGCTTATTAAAAGTTACCTGGCATTTTTGGCTTTTTATATTTTAATAGACTCTATTATCAGATACAGTCTTTGCTAGAAGATGTGAGAGATGTAGCTGGAATATATAATAGTAAAAAATTATCTATTTATAATTAAACAAATGAATACATTGTATTTTTAATTTATTTGCCTTTAGATATTACCTGAATTCAAAACCACTTACTCTCAATTTTTTGATAGCTTGACCTTGCTTTTTGGGAAGGTAGAATAATTCTGTCAGTGGTCCTCAACAATCCAGAGATAAGTGATTAGTTTATAGCTTTGAAATGTGAAATTCTAGAACTGTGTACAATTGTCTCAAGGCTTTCTGCAGTAGGTACTCAAGTTGTACCAAATTCTGTGAGACCCAGCCTTTATTAATAACGCCATGAGTACTAAACATGCAGGTTGAAATGTAAGTGAAATAACCGTATTTAAATAGCACTGAGGAAAATTCTTTATGCACTTTAATGTAAAATAAGATTTGCTTGTGGGTGACAGGTGGTAATAAGACCATCCTAGTAACTCAGTTGCTGAGTGATGCCTGAACTGCTGGCAGAAGAAATGTTGATATGAAACACAAGTCTTCAAAAATCAATTTGAGATTATATTATAAGCATTGCAGCAAGTAATTGTGGAGACCAATAATTGTGGAGTCCAGATTTGACTGAAAGCATTTTAGAATTATTTTTTTTTTTTTTTTGTGCTAGGTGTCACTTACCAGTGAACAACAAGAATTTAAAATAACATGCCTTTTTGACAACTGCAAAGCACTTTGCATGCTGGTCATTTTAAGTAGAAAAACATTCCAGAGTTAAGTTACAGATGGGGCTTCACATGCAGTAATTGTGGGTGAAAAGATCTCAGTACCTTTTTCCATAATCCCTATTCACTAGTGGCTTCTTTATAGCATATTACCTCATTATGGTTAATTCAAAAGAAGGCTTACATTACCTGGTTTTCTCCTATTATAAAACTAGTTAGTATATTTAAGCCTGATAATTTAAAATGCAGTTTAAAGGTAATTTGGAAGTCTCCCATATCAAATAAATAAGGCATATTTCAGCACATTATAAATAATTTACCTTTCTCCTTGCCCTTCTGTGTAAAATTCATCTCATCTCAGTATGCACTCTCCTGGTGTTAGTCTTATTCATGAAAAGCACTGGAATCTGGTAACGCATAAAATGTTTTCTTCTCCCTAGAATATTTATGTAGATTTTGAATTTGAATAAACACATTAATAAACCAGTTGTTTCAGAAATCAAAAACCTGAAGAGAAGTAAAACTGGGAAAATGTTCTTCCTGCATGGGTTAGTGAAGACAGCCAACGTGATCCAAGTGGTTTGCATGCTGGAGTTACTGATGTATGAGTAGTGCCAGTGTGCATTTTGCAGGGCAGAGCTTTCCCTGCAGGGTTAGTAAACGTTATCTCAATAGCAGAGTGTTCCTGTACTCTTTTCAAGAGGACGTATGAGCTTATATTCTTACAGGACATCTGTTCCAAAAGCCTATAAAAATGGTATTTTATTCATGGAGATGTGATTAATCTGAATTCTGACCTTGGTTTCCTTGTTTGAGTCAGGAAAATACCCATCCACACCTTTTGTTTATATTCCAAGATAGAATTGAGTTCCTTGTCTCCCAGTTACTTTACTGATTACAGTACCACGTTTTGTTAAATTCAAGGTGCCAGGACTTGAGTGGTTTGGGGGACATTACTGTGGATCAGTCTGAGGACCCAGTTCCATGTTTTAAAGTGACCTGGATGGTGATGTACTACAAAAACGGCAGGCAGACTGGTTTTGGCAGTACCTTGTAAGTTTACATGTCATGCAGTTGGATAGAAGTACTGATTTATTGAGCCTGCCAGGTTGGAAAGGAATAGTAATTCCAAGCTGTTACATTTGAATTCATATGTTATAATTTGCAAATTGCTTTTAACAGATATGACATTTTTACTGCTTTTTTTTTTTCCTTTAACTTTCTTTATAGTCAAAACCTTGAGGTTCTGTGGGTCCACTACTTAGTTTACTTTTGTTTTGATGTTTTTGGGGAAAATAATTAGCTAATACATTTACATTTACATGATAGAGTCTTCAGATTAAAGAACTGTACATGTGTGGAGGAGTGAATTTTTCTTTATCGCAAATGCATTTACAAAATTTTTCTTTTTACTGATTTTAAGGAAAAGAAGTGAGGATTTACCTATCAATAAAGTTATATTCTAGGATTTTTTTTCAATTAAGGTGTGGTGTTTTGAAATAATTTATTTCTGTAGACTGGCCTTGCAGGTTCTGTTTTTAAAAAAATATCGTGTTCAAAGTACGGCTGCCTTCTCTGCTTTGTGGAAGATTTACATGCTGTACAGTGACTCATAATTCTGTAAAACTTGCAATGTTTGAAGAACTTGTCTTAGTGTTTCAATATACTGAATGATCCTAATGTATTTTACGTCCAAGTTGGCTGGATACTAATAATACGTTTTTCTGTAGAATATTTTTTTCTGTAAAACATAAAATTTTGAAATTATTATCTTTCCCTCAGCAATGAACTTCAAGTCTGAATTGTCTCCATTGTACACTTGAATTCAGCATTTGATGTGGTGTCCCTTTCCCCCTCCACTTTTAAACCATTTATTAAGGACGCAGTGGTAGCAGTAAATACCCAGTGGGTTACTGCATTACAGGGACTGTTAGGTGGTTTGTGTTCTGGTCCAGAAGTAGTGGGGGGGAACACATTTTTTAAGGAAAAATGTGCATCCTTTATTCCCTGTGACTCATCCTTGAACTAAAGACTGTTTAGACTCTTATTTTTTCCTTCCTTGAATTCCCACACAGATTTTATTGCTTTTTTTGAAGTGACTCTTACTTTTAGAGGAAGAAGCCATTATGAACATCTTACGTCTTTAAAAGCAGGGCTAAATTCTACTCTTGGTCTGTGAATTTTGTACTGTACTTCTTGTTCATTAATAGTTGAGAAGAGTGATTACTGTTTTGAAAGCTATGAACCATGTTAGCCAAAACCGAGTTCTCTGATTTTGTCAGGTGCAGCTTTTTCAGCTGTGTCTGGAGACTCAGTTTTTGAGAGATTTCTATTGCCCCCTCATTGATAAAGGAGAGTACAGGAATGTCTTTAGATATGTTTTGTCTAGGTTATACATTAATTGCAGTCCTGCGTCCTCTTTATGTGTAATAATTTTAGTTATTTTTTCTTTTTTTTTCTGTAATAAAGGAAAAAATACACATTACAGAAGCACCTCTAATAGTGATGAATACATCAAATGCAGTTTTCATGCAAAGAGTTTTTATGCCCTTGGCTATCCAAAGTGTGGCAGTTTTTGAAAATTGTCAGTGAAGTAATCCTTTTTCTAAACTTGGCTTAGATGTTTTCCTTATAGAGGAAACCAGAGCGCACAGTATTGTTTGAGATTTGAAAACAAAGCGTTTCCTTGTATGTCATATGTTCTTGAGGCATTTTGGCATGGTAGAACAATTGAGTATTGACTCCTGTACAAAACCTGCCCTTCTACACATACCTAAAAGCTTACAGAAGTGGATATAAAATGAGAGTGCGCTTTTTTCCTTCTTGCTTAAGTATTGTGCAGCTTCTATTCTTATTGTTGCCTCTGAATAGAGTGTACCACTAACATCTCTCTTGCAGTTTACCTGCATAATGTAAATTAAAAGTTGAGATGTACCAAAAAGATTTTTTTTTTAGAGGGTTTGCGTAGCTTAAGTAATTTTTCCTTTCTTGTTCATGAGACACAAATCATTAAGATCAAAATTAGACTAAATTACATAAAAAAAAGAAATAGGAATCCAGGCTCTAAAGCTCAAAAGTTCAATATTTGAAATGTGTGTCCTTTGAGGAAAATAAAACAGACGCTCTAAGTGGATGTATGGTTTATAGAAACTGCAGTCAGTCAGGCTTCACTGAAGCAAAATAAATTAAACTAGAAGTATATGATAAAAAGAAAAGAATACAAGGAAGGAAAAGATCCCAGACGTTGAGCACTTGGAAATAGGAAAGGATGAAAATAATCTAAAATGAAACACAGGAATCCAGGTAGGATGATGTTTTCTTTCTTTTACCAATATTCTGATAGTTGGGTAATTCCCCCAGCAATTTTTTTTTTCCCGGTTCTGAAAATCAGACCCTCTGTCTAACTATATCCTGATACGGTGTTCAGCCTTGCAGGTACAAACCTACCTGTCCACTGAAAACTGCTAAGGGTGATGCTGTAATCTCAGTTTTTGTTGGTGAGGTATGTGTTTGGTAAGTGGAGGGCGAGTAATGTTATTTGTGGAAGTGGGAGCTGGAGTGAATTAAAGAGAAAATTAATTAATTCTTTTAGACAGAACATGACTGAAGCACCATACTAAATGTGCTGTGGAAAAAGAAGTGCTCTGTTCTAAGGTCTGCAGGGTTCTTGCATTGGACTGTAGTCGTCAATTAATTCATTCCTTTGTATTTTTCAATTTGCCGAAATGTCTATGGATAAGCAAGATTTCTAATTAAATCACATTCTGAAAAGGAGATAAAACATAAAAAATGTAATATGAAAAGGACGTATGTTTTTTGAATACCACAGACGCTATAGCACATTTTAATAGATAGGCAGAAAATATTCTGTATTACGTAGGGTGCTTGTGGACAGGCTTTCTTTTTCCGTGTAAATCAAAGCCACCAATTAAAATAAAGGGTTGTGGTTACTTTTTATAAGTGTTACGTTAACAGCAAGCCCAATCAAATTTTTGTATAGCCAGCATTCATAGTTCTGTTCTGGGGGGTAGGTGCCTGTTGAAGTAGTGGAATACAAGTCTATAATCTAGCATAAATTTGGTTTTGTAATCTAATTTAGAGTGTGTTTAAAACTTTCGAAGTTGTGATCAGTCGCTTCAAATTTGAAGTCAGAAAGGGGGGAAAGAAACAATTACGTATAAATAATGTAATATAAAAGGAACTTTAAAAGTTTCTCTTCAAAATGCTGAAGAACCATGTGAGAAATGTTTGAAAAATGCCTAAAGTGTTTGGAAAGCATTTTGGCCATTGCCAATCTGGTATTAAATTTGAAAGTCAACAGTGAGGGTTTTCCCATTCGTGGTAGAACTTTCAAAGGACAATCTCAAATTCAAAATCTAATTTCCCATGCAGCCTTCTAATTGGGTTCACCGGCCCCCTCCCCATTCTGCACCTTGCATTTTGGTGTATGGGCTTTTCCTTTCTGTGTCTTGGTTACTCCATGTTAGTATGGGGAAGTAATTTTGATTTGTGAGGTGTAGACCTTGGAATACTTACCTGCATATGTTCTTTGTTATGTAATTATACTTGAATTCAGTACCTTCTGTATCGTGTCTGGAAGTTGTAATTACTCAGTAAAATATTGCATAGACAGTAGGGGTTGTTCTGTTAATTTAAGCAATTTAAAATGTATTGGAAAAGTAAGCAATAACACTGGCTTTAGGCAGCTGATGATCCGCTATGTTTCTGAATTCAAATTGCATGTAACTATTTTAGGGACGCAAACCAAAGGCTCTGTGCATCTATTCCTAGTAGTTATTCAATCTGCCTTTGTGACGCTGGCACACACTGTTCAACAGCATGCACTTGGTGAGGGAGCAACCTGCCCAGGCTGGCCAAGCTCTGTGTTTGTCCTCTGAACCTCACTGGCAGCTCTGCCTTTCATCCTGATCACACCCTGCCCTCAAAGAATACTTCCCCAGGACTGAGAAAGCCCTTTCTGCCTGGCTCAGAGGCCCCACTGGCGCTGTCTCCAGGTAGTTTGGACTACCTGTCCTGATCCAGATGTAAAGATGACATGAAGGAAGATAGTACTACAGATGGGTTGCGTGTCTGTATAGTCAAAAGAATTCCTTGGAGAGGTTGGATTAATGTGTTAGGCTTGTATGGTAACCGTAATTCCACAATCACAGCAAAGCTGTCCAAGCCTCTTAAGAAAAAGTTTCAAATTAGTCAGCTTAGAGATGATTTAATGTACTGTCTGGTACACTTAAGTGCCACTTTTTATCACTAAAACCAACAAAACTGCACATTTATCCATTTATGGAAAGAACTGCTTCTAAATGGGCTAAAAAAAATCTATCTGGTTGGTAAGAAGAATCACAAATGACATAAATCTGGCTGATGAAGTGGAGAAACTTGAAAAACTGGAGCTTTTGTCGGTACGGTATCTGATACCAGAGATAAATTGGTCAAGTGACATATTGCAGGAAAGATTTTGGCTATGCACTATATGTCCTTGTTGCTAAATATGTTTCATAGTTAAGTGACTCCATTTCTCAAGGGAGGTTTGTTGGTTTCCTGTGGTTTTGTTGTGCTTGGTTTTTTTCTCTAATGAACCAAATGGCACAAGATCCACCTGATCACTGAGAAGTGACAGACTTGAGGGCCTCATCTCTTGTTTATGTGAGGTCAAGTTCAAGTACCGGGCTGTCTTTGGGCTGTTGGAGTAACCAAGCAAGAGGTCTCAGCCACTTTGGAAGAGGGAGAGAGCTCTGTCTTTTCACGTAATGTAACCTGGAATCCTCAAAATCCATTTTTTGTTTGCTGTCTGTGGCATTTATTGAAAGGCCATTCCAAAATAATTGTGTGAAATGGGGGGTAATGGGTTGAACTGGGACCTTGTGGTCAACTGGTTGAAGGTGATCTTAAAAGTCCTGCTCAAGAATGAGTTTTGTCTGTCTTTGCAAATATTTTATGAGTGACTTATTAAAAGATCATGAAAAGTAAATGCTTCCTTTAGCATTTGAATTAAACTTTTTTGAAAACCCTAGGAAAAGGGACATAATTTCTGCTTTCACTGGAGTTGTGCCAGTTTAGCTCCTAGTAAATTACGTGTATTGACTTACCCAAGCTCTTTGTGATTTTAATGTTTATTTTCAAATTCAGACTTTCTAGGTTCTCTTTTCTGACACTTCAGGTGACTTAAATGTTACTCACTGCTCTAGTGTAAACTGATAATTCATTGTTTTAGAGAAATATTTTTTAAGCACAAATGCTGATTAAACAGCAGTTTTCCATTAGATCAGGCTACTCTATATACACAAAGCATTAAGTTTAGGGTTTAAATGTGGGGGGAGTTATTTTTCTCTAAGGCAATCATAAAGAAAATCCATCTTGAATTTGATGCACATAAAAATACATACATATATGAACCTCTGTCTCCTCATGCTGTAAGTGAACATAGGTTTCTTTGGCTGCAGATGTTCTTTGTACCTCACTGATGTTTCTCACGAAAGACAACTTTCTCAGTATCTCAGCAAAAATAAAAATGAAATATTGAAGAAGATCCTAATGAATTTGGACAACTTGGAAGCCTTGATGCAAGCAAGTCTTTCCAGTAAGGCTGTGGCTTGAACCGATTCTGCTCTTTTCCCTTTATGCTTCGCACTGATTTCATTGGTTCTGACCTTCACTGGAGAACTCAGTTTCCAGGTGGTTCAAAACACGGTGTTTAAGTGGAGAAGACTAATTCCAAAATCCATGTTCCAGGTGCTCCATCTACTGAGTAGATAACTGGACATTTCTGGATCATTGAGGGAGATGTGCAGTGGTAGTCTGGCTAGCATTTGGTTGGTTTACGAATCTGCCAAGGTAAACTTTTTTCATGGGAATGTCTCAGCCTGGAACAGTCTTCCTGATGCTGTGGATGGGAAAGACACCTCAGGTGTTTCCTTGACATTCCCTTTGTCAAGAGACTGTGTTGGAATATGGTGCTCTGCTTCTTTGGATTATCCTTTAGCAAATTAAAGAAAACAAACAAACCAAACCTCTCTTTCCATCAGTTCAATAAGTAGTTCAGATTTTGGCTCTGAGTTTTTTCACATAATTTTGGAGGAAGAATTTAAGCTTTTCGATCACATTGCTACCAGGCATTTTTGAAAGGTTTAATTAGACATTTTCTGCTGTACTATTGACCCTGTTCCTAAATGGGAGCTAAATTTAATATTAACTTTTCTAATGGGAAGCTACTTTAAATCATTAGCAAACCTGTTTCTTTCCATTTTCCTACAAAGACAACCTAGGTTGAGGCAATTATATCTGTCAGATGAATGGGAGAGTTTAAAGCGTTTTTAAAGACAAAAGGATTTTTTAGCTTTTTCCCAACATTGTGAAGTTCACGTCAGATTTTTTCTCTTGACTTACCTAATTAATCTGCTGATGTGGCTTTCTTTTTTCCTTAATGTGATACATTTGCAGTAGAAGGGTCTGTGGAGAAGGATTTCTGCATTCATAAGGCAAGGTCATATACTGAGATCTGCCAAGTATTCCAAGGGGCTCCCTGGTGCAGCAGGGAAGGTTTTTCCCTGGAGAGCTGTTAGGTGTGAGCTTGAGAAAATCCTGCCTAGCTGAACTCCTGAGGACAAGATTTAAACACCAGTATGTTCAATGGGTATTTAGTAGAAGAGTTATAAAATACGACATTATTGAATTACACTCCCCATCTGTGCTGCTTGTTCCACTGCAGTTACTTCCCAGGCCTGCTTCTTCCCCTCAACTCCCTCTTCTGTACCCCTTCTCTCTGCCTGCCCAGCCCCAGGCACTACTTCTCATGTTTATCCCCTTCCATATGCCTTGCTGTTATCTCTTTCTGAGCTTCATAAACCCAACTCCTGCCTCTGTTTCCCTCCTTAGGTACTCCTCTTCCCTGCCAGCTCTCCCTGCTGGGTTCCTGCCTGTACTACTCCTTCATCCTGTTTGGTTTTCACACAGCCCATCCCTGTTCTCTCCTGCCTCCAGATCTACCCTCAGGCATTTCCAGCCATTGCCCAAAAGTCTGGGAAGTGGAAGTTTTTCAACAGGAAGATAATTATAATTTTTTTGCAGAGAGATTATTACAGGTTTTTTACCTTCATTCCTCAGTTACCTGAAATTATTTTGGTGGTGGTGGTGGCAGGTTATTAAACTGTTCTTACTAATTGTGATTTTCACAAAGCAAAAGCAGCAGGCTGAAGCCCCTGACCTAGAAAATATTTGCCCAACCCCGGTTAATTTTGCAGCATTACAGGCACTCACTCAAAAGCATTTTATAATGGCACTGTTTGGTCACCATTCCAAGTGGCTGACACCAGCCTGTGGGCAGGCCCTGGCCTCACAGCCCAGCAGCAGTGGTTTGCCAGAGCAAATGTTTGTCACTGTAAATTCCTCCACAAATTATGTGGAGCCAGGAGTTTCTAAAGCGTTTAAGAGAACAGGATACACTCAGCCATCACTAGATTCTTAATTCAGATGGGATTTAGACGTCACTGCTTGAAAATCCAGGTTTTAAGATTGCAGATGGGTATTTCCTTTGAATAGTCTTTCTGTTCAACCAGCACATAAATCTATGTGGTTGTACATTGAGGTGAAAATTATTTATATTATATTCATACTTGAATTCTTCGTAATCTTTCATTGTGCTTTCTGGTGCTTCACACCAAACAAGCATTTAAAGAAAAAGAAAATGCTCTAGCCCTTTACATAAATCTAGAACTTTTAATATGTATCTGTGGTGAGACTATCATAGCTGTCACAATGACACAAGACTACCTATAGAGAAAGAAAGAGACAGGTTAACCAGAGACTAACTTTTATTGTGCATTTTTATGCAACAGAACAAATGGAACTGGAGGTATGTAGTAATAAAACCAATATTCAAATTAGAATTAACACCTGAAATAGTAAACTGTAGGTAACAAATGTCTTTATAATTAAAAAATATTGACTGTTTAAAAAATTCTCTAAGATTTTATATTCTTTAAAAGAAATGTGTGTTGCCACATAGAAAACAATTCACACATCCTATAGAAATTGTCACAAAAACCTTACTAGTCTATATTTTACACTATGCACTTTTCTTTTTGTACAATATCTGATAAAGGTCTATCCCTAACCTGTACTTACTCTACACAGTACAATCATCATAAGAAAGTATTCATAGAATTAACTACACCATAACAATAAAAATATCAGGATTAATGTTTTTTTTTCTTTTTAATCACAGTTTCTCCACAAATATTTGTCATAGAAAATATAGCGAAGGCATGTTGGCACAGATGGGCGTGCGGTGCTGCTACACAGAGTTTGAGGGAGGGCAGATACATAAATGACAGTAAGATTAAAGCGTGTGGAAGGATAAGACAAGAATCTCTATCCTCCTGGGACTTCCTTGAGTGACATGATAGATAGCAGTTTCCTTCTGTCGCTGGGAAGGGATGTGCTGGCTTACAAAGCACGCTGCCTAAATCTGGGTATCTCCCTCTGCAAGGGGTTATGTGCTATCTATTATTTCAGGTCCCATATCTAACACATTGCAGATATTTAGATGCTTCAATGTGTACGAATTTATAACACCTAATGAACGAATGACCTGGAAAAACATTGTTGAGCAATGTTTGGGATTTTTAAAATGAAATGTGTGGGTCAAGTGGCCATGATGGCAATTCAAAACAGATGACTGACAAAAGTTTTAATACTCTGTTATTTTAAAACCAAACACGAACAAAAATATGAGCTGGTGTCTGTTAATGCCTGCCTGTGACCATGATTCATGTCACCTGGCCAGTGCACATAAGCAATTGAGGACAAAATTTTGTTCATAAAGAAAGGTCCAAACCTGCGAAGCCATTTCTACTGCCAAAGTGGCTTTCAGGATGAAATGATACTTTTGGTTATTTTGCACAATGAGAGCAGAGGATTGTGAGTGGTTCCAGGATGCTGGCTATGCTTTTTACACTAAAAATAAAGCTAGGCTTACTAGTTATTTCAACAAATCTTTTAGTTATTAAGTGAGAGGTCTGTCCAGTTCAGTAAATCTGTTCTGTGACTGTTAAAAAGTGTTTATATCTTAAACATCATACAATTAAGCATCTGAAAGGAAACCATCACAATGTTTACAAAAATACAGCATGATACATATCGCTGTGGACAAATTTACAGTATAATGTTGACTCACACGTTCTGACATGTTTTACCAAATATTTCTGGCATGTGTCACCACATTAAACATAGACCAGCAAGACTTACACCATCTGAGCAATGTAACATCTTCTATTATAGTTCTTTTTAAAAAAGTGTAAGTTCAACACCGAAAAGCTACTATAGGATATCTGTACTGTGACATTTCTATACATTGAATTTCTCCTCCAGAGGCCACAGTGGTGTGACACTCTAAGAAAGTCACAATTACACGTCCTGCCTGTAATGAAGGAATGCCGTTCTAAACCCCTTGGTCTAGTGAGGTCCTGTTGACTAAACTGCTAGCTGACCTTTAGAAAATAAATGAATTATTTTGGGGCCAGTGAGGACCTTTCAACCCCCCTTCAAAAAAATCATCAACATTAAAGTGAACCCAGAGGTACTGGACGTTTGAGGGCCTAAAGCATATGGGGACAGAGCAAGGTCCCTTCGTATCAGGATTAATGGAGCCCGTGTCCCCAGGTGCCCCGTGGGCCAGGAGAGACCAGACCCAGCCTCGGGCGAAGGGGAGGCCGAGGGCAGGAGGAGCTCCTGTGGGCTGAGCTGAACTTGGAGAGGCTGCCTCAGCCCTGCGCCCAGCGCCGCACCCCAGAGAGCCCCTCCTGCCTTCTGAGGAAGGGCCCAGTGCCTCCTGCCTTGCCCAGTGCCTGGGGAGAAGGTCGAGAAGGGGAGGAGAAGGGTAAAAGGAGCCATTAGTAGCTAGGCTTGTGCCTTGCAGAAGGCGGTGAGGAAAGCTGGGGAGCGTGAGGGACGCGTTCAGGAGAGTCAACGCTGATGAGGTAGCACTAAGGGTGGTCAAAAGTGAAGTGAGCCTTCTTTGTGAAGAACAGTTCCCTGTACCTGCCAGTGGGGAAATGTTGCCTCAGGAAGTGCTGGTTCAGGCTGCGGAGGATGCCAACACTGGCCTGAGTGAGCACACAGCTAAGGAGGTGGAAACACCCTGATGTGGGAAGGAAAGGGCATAGTTTCTTTGGCATTGCATATTTCTGGCATGGATCAATTTAGAGGGACAATGGACTCCTAAACATTTAAGATTAATTTTTTTTTTTTTTTGTGGATTGACTTTTGTTTTTAAAGCTAGTATCTGCTTCCTATGTTGTGCACCATTGTGAATTCTGCTGCAACGGCTCTTTTCTTACAGCTCTCAGTCTGGATCCCATGTCTACTTACTACAGAACACTAAACCAGGTTCTTCTTCCCCAACCCCTCCCTGAATGCAATACTGAGCAAAGCCAGCACATTGCCTCATCTCTTTGAAGGAATGGATATAAAACACAAATTAAAGTGAAAACAAGAAAAGGCAATTTAAAGCCTCTAAAGCTATGTAATATGGCTGCAGAATAGGAACAGACAAAGGAAAATCTGTCTTCTGAAATGGCAATTTGTTTTTAGCAATCTTGTTTTAATGAAAACTGTCATGATCAACTCTAATCTTCTAGAAATCTAGATAAATATACTGTCTATCTGATATACAATGCAATTTTTATCTGTTAGAAGTGCCCGTTATTGTTCTGGGTCTTTGAAGGATTCTGCTGTTGATGAGTGCTGCTGTTTTACTCAGGAAGCTTAATTTCCTGACAGAGTTGGCTAAGAAAGTCCCTGGATTTTCTATCTTGTGTGGTATTTTAAAGTAGCATTTATAATTATGTTCTTTTCTGTTAGCAATTGGGAAAACACTTCTTTTTTTAAAGTGTGCAGACTTCTGCTTAAATCTTCTAGTCAGGGAAAGCAAATAGCACCCAGCTAATCTGAGTCCAAGCCTGGGATTGCTATCAATAGGCTGAAGAGATAGTAGCTGCTATTTCTTTTGACGTTTTTATAGTTTTTAAATGACCTTTCCTCTACAACTGGATGAAATGAACTGCACGTTCCCTTTAAGTGTGCTATGAAGGGTTTGGAAATAGGCACTGAGAAGTCCCATAAAGCAGGTCTTGAAATGGATTTCTTTCTGTTAACTGGGATATGGTAGGATGGAGAAGCCGAAACGTATGCAGTATGTGTTCAAACATGCTTTGGACTCCTAAATGACAGCAGGGTTAAGTACGTTTAACAAACAGTCTCTCCTAAGTTCAGTGGCTGCTACTGCTGTATGGTGTGGTTCTCACTGCCATCAATCTCCAGATCCATCCTGCATACCTCTGTTGAAGACCTCGTCCTGTGAGCCTGGGTGGTCAGTCCCTTCGTAATAGGAGTTGCCATTGTGAAGGAAAGTCCCCACAGCGCGGCCCTGGCGCGCGTGTCCCACCGCGTCACTGAACACCTTGTTTATCTGCTCTTCAGACGGCATCCACCAGTCCGGGTTGGAGGTACAGTGCATCCTAATGAACTCTGCAGGAAAACATGCAAGGATAAAAAGCGACTTGTCTTTGCAGCGTCTGGTACTGCCCAGGTGTCAGAAGCTCATGGGAAATAAGAAAGGAGGTATTGCTGCTCTACTTAAGCAGAAGTAAAGCCTTATGGGGGATGCCATGATAATGCCACTTGGACCTGTTTCATTTCTGCACAAGTGTGCTTCTCCACATGCAGTGTATGCTGTTATGTCTGAGCTACCTAGGTGACTCACGGGACCTGGATATAAAATCCCCTCTTGTGGAAAAACAAAAAACTAATTTGAAGTGAAGGCTGTGATTCAGCATGTGCAATACGTGTGGAAGCTAACATGAGCCAGGACATTTTTCACCAGACACCTATTGGTATCTATTCCTCAAGGTGATTGCTGTTGGATCTTTCTGACCTCCCTCTGCCGGCTCCTTGAGCACCTGCAACCTGCAGGAGCCCCCGCCCTGCTGGAAAATGTCACTGCCATTATTTCAGTTCGGTGCTCCCGTCTGTTTGGGATGTCTTTCTTTTAAGTTCTGCTATTTTCACCTCCCTGTATTTTACAACTATTTTTTCAGAGATTAATTTGGCCCTGGAAACAGCTAAATGAGATGAGAGAGCTGATTCTGGGAGCTTTGCAATAGTTTTCAATGCAGGGAAAATTAGTTGTGCTGCATGTATTTTAGCTATTTAAATAGCTGCTGCTGCCACATACAGCTATTTGTATGTGATGATTACGTTTTTTATAAATTATTTTTCAGATTCTTTGATGTGCTATATGCTAGACTTGCAGAAGGTGCCCTGCAAATTCTGGAGTTGAAACTCCTAGACATAGCTCAAATAGGTGTATTTGGATTTTGAAACATCCAAGTATGATTTTAAATGTGAGGGCATCTTATTAGAGATACTGGATACACTGTACCTCATATAGGAACTGAGCTACTTATTTATTCTGTAACATTAGTTATTCCCTCATGCAGCATTTTGTGTCCCAGGATATTTTTAAATTCTATTTTCTACTGTTGACAAGCCAACAGCACAATAAGTGGTGTAAGGTAACTTCATTACTGTCACCACATCTCCAGACAGGGAATGCTGTGCTTTTACATGAGTTCCTGTGCCTGCAAGGTATCTCATCTGTTGGACAATTAGGATGTGATTTTTGCATAGCTCCTCCAGCAGTGTGTCTGCAAAAGTGATAGCAATCTCTGTTTTAAATTCATTTCCCTGGAAATCCACACAGGCAACAGTAATTCCTACCTAGTTACGTTCACATGTGCCCCCTCAGATTTGCCTTTTTCTCAGAGAAATTGCTACCACGTAAAGAAGTAATGCTATAATTTAAGCATGCCAGGATGTTTTAAAACTGGTTCCATACGCCAGTCAGTTGTAGGAATATATGAAAAATGTTTATATATGTTTTTAAGATTAATGCAGACAGAGTTTAAACATATATAAGCAATTTGCACTCCCTGCTGTTGTGGAAAGGCATAATTATCTGGGTTGAGGTTTAGTCAGACACTTGTTACCTTGGCTTGTAAATATGAGCAGGAGCTAGTGGCCAAGTCTCAGCACTGGAGAAAGTTGTCGTGTTCCCACCTACAGATGAAAGCCCAAAGGGAGAGCTCTCTGCTCTGCTTTCTTAGCTGGTCATTACATACTGCCTCTTTTGACTTCCTCTTCAAGCTTCTGAAAATTAAAGTAACTACCCTTTCTCTTTCTCCCAAGGGGTGCTCCCCATGTTCTGTGTGTCCAGGACCTCAGAAAAGAGAGTGGCTATGAGTAAAATTCCACATACAGGTGAATTTACCATTAGTCTTGGGAAGCAGGTGAGAGAAAGGGGAAGAAAAAAGTATCAACACTGTACTTGTGTGTAAATTATTAGGTGCTACTAAAAGTAACTTAGTAGATGTTAAAGTGCTTGCATACAGCCTTCATTTTCCAGAACAACTGGGCCCCTGAGTCTCTCTCTAAACCTCTGCAGCATAGTAGTGTATGATGGACTTGCCCTTCATTTTAGCTCTGATGGAGTCTCATCCAGCAGCTTAAAAGACTATTCTGTAGTACAAAACCAGCTTATTTGCCTAATTTGTCTGTATGTAAAATCTGAGTTCATTACCTGGTTACATCAATGTACCCTAACCAGAAGTCTTAACTACTTAGCCTGGTTGGATTCTTCTACCCTAAATGGGAGGAGACCCATATATCTCATGTGTGCAGCCACTTTGGACTCCAGTTGAATGAGTGAAGATATTTTTATCACTGACTGACCACAATACAGCTTTTTACATTGCATTGATTAGTAAAACATTCTTGAGGTTAGTCCTACCAAAATTTAATGTATGTGCTCAAAAAATACTATCAAGTTAACTATGAGTTCTTGCAATAAAAAATAGGCCATCTGCATTTACAATGCAGACATTGAAACTAAAAACATATTTTTACTTTGGCTTTAGAAACTCTATGTTTAATTATAAAGCTTGCTACCAGCCTTGTCAAACAATTTTAGGAAAACAAAGTACACAACATGATTTTCAATCTGTGCCCTTTCTGTGCAATATCCTCACTATCTAACATTGTGAAATGCTTGCAAAACTCCCCTCCCTTTTAAGGCTAAACATGGGGGAAAATAGTTCCCTAACATTTTCAGGCAACCAGTTGCATACTGTTGCATAAGTACGCCAAAAAAGAAGTTAAATTCTTGACAACACACTTATGTACACTTTGTAATTAACCTGCAGGTGTTCTTGACCCTGGAAGATATTTTCAAACCTACTCTGAAACTCAGTTTTCTAACTCCAGTGACACACTGTGTTCTTGTGTATCATATCCTTACTAGACATTAGACTATTCCTTTGGTTATTTTTGCTGTGTATTGGTGTTAACAAATGACCTGAATTTATTGTAAAAGAGTGTAATCAGGAATGTATGGTGTTGCTTCACTGCTTTTTAAAGTGTATTAGTGTCATGTGCCCTTGCATTTGGGTCCTCTCTTAAGTAAGCAGCCTTGTTTTTTCCCATCAAAAACACCCAAAACACATATATTACACATACATACATACATACTTGTATGCATGTATGTATGAAAAGGAAGTGGAGGGTCTCTGGGTGCTTGTCACCTGCCTGTGAAACCCCTTCTAGTTCTGCAAGTGTCAGCCAAATGCTTCTACTGAGCCAGAGCCAATGTGGTGAAATGAGATCACATATGGTGGACACTGAGCGAAAAGATGCAGTACCTCTGAGACATGTTACTTTAACTGGATCCAGAGGACGTCTTTCAGGACCTGTCTCTCCTGACTGCACTGACCTTTTCCTTTTTCCAAGGCCGCATGAGTACTTAAGCTCATCGGTTGTGAAAACAAATCTGATGAGATAGCGAAGGAGCCGTCGTCCATCTTTCTTGGAAGAATTTACAGCCTCATCCCACTGTTTACTAGTGATGTAGACAGGGTAGTTGTTCAGCAACTGCTTGCTCCCCTGAAAAAATGAAATATTTCCGCTGCTTATTTTACAAGGCAAATAAGTGAAGACGTCAGCTGCAATAAAAGATACCTTTTTAACTATCCACAAAACTGACAGTGAAACACAACCCACAGTGAACATGTAATTGCTCTTACAGAGAATGAGTACTTCTAAAATTACATTTCCATTTTCTAGGACTCAGATTGGGGTGAGGTACGATGAATATGTTTTGAGAGGCGTAGCTATTGATAATTTCCACTTTCGCAAGCAGGTTAAAAAGAGTTAGGAATCAGCAACTGGGAATACTATTTAAATGTAATGCTTCTTCTTAATATGGTAAAAAGCATAAAAAAGGGTCTTTGAAGAGTGTGATCAAATGGATCACGTCATCACAGCTGATAGTTTCCTTCAGAGACGAGTCTTGGTCTATTTTTATAATAAATTTATTACTTCTGTAGAACACACCTGAAACTTGACAGCAATTATGTTACTGTGGAAAATGTAAAGAAAATAAATAAAGGAACTGTGAAAACTAAAAGCTTCATTATTATTAATGAATGCTGTATTAACTCAAATTATAGCTTTAAAGAAATGCCACGGTGTCAGCTGAAAAGAATTTTTGCTTTTAACCTTCATAATTTGTGTGCTTCAAAATCCCAGCATTAAATGAATGCTGGGGACTAATTATGGGGATTCCTGTAATCCACGCACATTTATAAGTCCTCTTAAGTCAATTGTACCTGAATTGTATTTAATTCTTATTGCCCATAAAATGCTATAGTTCAGGATTACTCAATTAATGTAAGATGGCACTGTTAATATACTTGAAATAATTGAAGTACACAAACCACACCCTCCCAGAGACTCGTTCACTTTTACAGCTGCACCTCTTTATCAAAACACATAAATCTGGAAGCCCAATTAGCAAACCCTTTGTGCAGCCCTCAGGTCTGACAGGAGCTTGCAGTGAGCCAGAAAACCGCGGGTCTGATGCTCACCGAGGCGCTCAGCCACGCGCCGCGCTTGCGGGCAACTTCTGCGAAGTTCTCACTTCCAGGCCTTTGATATCTGAAAACTATTTTAAGGACTACCCTTGCCTTCTTTCATATATTTATTATAGCATCTCGGGAGACAGCTTGAGAGCATCTTTGAAGTTTTTCCTCAGGTATTTTGCTTTTAATTTTTTTTTTGCAAATTTGATAATATATGGAAGATTGAATTTAGTGAAGACTGTGTGGAGATTGTCATTAGGTAATCTGTATAATCTAGAGCCACATCACCTCCCAGTGGGGTTAGCATCACTGGCAGCTCAGCCTGTGTGACTTGTTTGCCTTGCTACAAGCCACTGGCAAAGACAGCTACAGACAAAGCCAAAACGCTGCAAAGGAAGCCAAAATGTAAGGGAAGAGATGGGTTTTATCTATCTGAAGGGCAAAACAAAACCAAACACCCCAACACAAAACTTCCCCCCAAATACCTCAACACTTCATTCATTCCCCTGTAGCTGTAAATTCAAGCTTGTAACCCCTAAAAGAAAAACCCTTCACCTGTAGTCTCTGCCTGTTATAATCTGGAGCTTTCTCTTTGCACTTCATTATCTCCTCACATTACTGCAAACAGGTCAGGGTTTTCCTGCCCTCCATGGAACACGGAAGCTGCTCTTGTTTTTGCCCAGCACACGAACCCCAGGGCAGCCAGTAATAAGTCTGAAGAGCTCTGCTGTGGCAGAACATTACAATGCATCCAGTCCAGCTCCTTGTCCTCTTCCAACACTATGAAGGAGCTGGGGAAGGAAGAGGAGCAGAGGGGCAGCATGGAAAGCTCTTTGGAGGTAATATGCTCATGGCTGAAATAATCATGCCCACTCTGTCCCAGGGGGAGCTGGCATGAGTTCTCCCTTGGCTTGTTCCACTACATCAGTACAAAGGACAATGTGACTTCATGCTGGTACTTAATTTTTTCAGCCCCTAGCTTCACATCTCTTTTATATAAAGTCTATTACTTTCCTACCTTGGATTATCTGAAACCTATTTTTTTTTCCTATTGAAAAACCCCTTTGTGAACCCTATGGTACCATTCTTACTGATACCACTGCAAAGTATAAGCTGCAGGTAACTGTAGGTATTGCCTTGCTTTTAAGCCCTGTCAGGCCTGGCTTATGCAATGCGAGCCCATGATGGCACAGGGTAAGGCACCAGGCTTGCTCATGAGCATTAAGGACAGATGCTCATGTGGGGGTTTGCTAAACAGAAAGCTACCCTAGAAGATTTTCTGTGTTTATATATATATATATATATAGCACTGATGAAAATAGTGTGCAGGAAGGCCCAACATCTAGATTTCACAAGAGCTCACATTGCTATTAACCGAGGAGAGGGTAATAAATTTTGTGTAACTCCTCAGTCTCAATTTTATAACACTTCTCTCTTGTTGCCTCCGAAAGGTAGGATATTTTTCCTCATTCTTCTCCAAGACATGATATAGTGTTATGCTACTCTGTTAAACAATTACTGGATTCCTGCTACAGATACACTTTCATTGCTTCCTCAGAAAGTAAAGCACTTCTGGGCAAAACATTCTTGGTAAATGGATGATGTGGTTTGGTGTGTCCAGCAGTCATTAAAATAATATGAACACAAAACCTCCCAGAAATTAAATAAGCAGACTCTGAAGGAAGAACCAAAATACAAACTTATCTCTGCTTGTATTTGCACATGATTAAATGTATGAATAAAAGATCAATATCTGTGTGTTTAATTGAATAAAAAATTCTGACACACTATGACAAGCTATTCCTAGTGAGACATTACAGAATAACCTCAGTTTTTACAGTACCAGAAAATTTTTGTTAGGCAAAAGAGCATTAAAAAAGGAATATACTTGAATGATAACAGCTTGTGATAAATATAAATATAAATAAATATAAATATAAATATAAATATAATTATGTCAGTTTGCACATGATAAAACTGAATGCAAAGTGATACACACCCTGAACTGCTGCACACTACGTGCAGCCAATCTCAGTCACCCAGCTACAGCTGTCACCAGGCTAGCCCTAGCCTAAATTCTACCTAGAAATATGGTGTTTCTGAAGAAAAAGGAGAGAAAAACTACCCAAAACAAGGCAAGCACACCTGGTGCTGATGGAGGAAGTTAGGTGCTACTCAGTAAAGTCATTCTGGATTATACTAATGATGTGTTTCCTCCATTTAGGGGATTACTGTACTTAAGAATGACAGTTTTTAACCTATTTTTTTACTATTAAATGCCTACTGATTTATTTGCCTGCATGTTTGTAATGAATTATCAAGCAGAAAGAGATGTAGCTTGTTTTCACTGCACACTACCTCGGTTGGATGGTCTGTTGGCTGTGGCACCATGAGCTGGTTGTGATGCTGAAGTACAGTCTTCAAATAATCCAAAACTGTCTGGCAGGGCACTGCATGAAAAAAAATTGCAATTACTGTATATTAGCTATAAAGCACAAAATATAACAACAATATTAAATCAAGCAATGTTGCTTAGTATCCACTTTCTGTGTCTGTGAGATTTACTTCAAATAGGAAATGCTTCTCATTTTGATTTGTGCAGATATTTCCTTTAATAAACGTACAAGTATTGTATTTCCTATACTGAGATCTCTGAGATTACTTTTACTTTCTGCCCACTAGTTTTCAAAGAGTCTTTTCCTGAGCTTGAAATTATAGTTACTACAAATACAAATTAGGTCAGCAGGGATGATAATAAGAAAAGAAATCTGTAAATACTGTAAAAATCCCAAACCATACAAAGGAGAAAACATTTCCTGGACCTAAATAATGCACTGATGAACATGGAAATATGCTCAAATGTTTTTCAGACTACAGTCTGATTAAGTATACTAAAGAGATTCAATGACTCGTATACTTTAATTTCTACTCCCTCCCTCCTCCCAAATTTGTTATAAAACTAGGTGTTAGGCAAATTGCTTTACTTCTCTTCGCCCTCAGCCTCCCCCCTTCCCATTCCCATCACTCTCATCCATTTCAGTAGTGGTATCAACATCCTATTCCCTTCTGTTGAGGTGATAGGTTAATTAGGGATGATTCAATTATGGGTCTCTCTTAAGCAGATGCTGCCACATCCCTGATTAACTCTGGAGCATTTTTGAGATACAGCTCTTTCCTCCTGAGCTTGAAACACCACAGGAGAATTAAACAGATATTAATCCAACACTACAACTGACTTGTGCAAGACTAAATAAGTGTAGTTTTTAAGGTACCTTATGACTCTCACATTTTGTATGGGTAGTTTTTTCTCAAGTATTCACATTTAGTCATAGCTTCAGCTCAAAACCCAGAATAAATATTTGCATTTATTTTTCTATTACTATTTCTTGGCACTTTATTATTTCTTTACACCTGAAAAAATGTGATGTTTTGGGCTTTACCTTAAGCTGGCAATCTGAAAGCAAGCACTGAAATATCTGAGATTGTCTGAAGGTAGGATTTATGGGTATTCTGCCCTCTTTCCTTGGCATTCACACCACACAGCTACTACACCCCTCTCTAAGCAGACAGGGTGCAGAACATTACTCTGTGCCAAACAGACCCTTTACTGTGGGATAAGAGGAGTTACATCCAGCAGTCTGCATACAGAAGCCATGCAAAGTGAATAAATTCCTATGTTATTGCACCCCACACTGACTCCTCTGTAAAGACAACCCATCAGTGTGTTTACTCCTGCTTGTTTTTTCACACAATAAGTAATCTCACTGCAGGCTATCCAAGGATGTGTTTACCTGTGTTCTTCCAAGGGGATGGGGCTCAAGCGAGAAGACAAGAGGAAATTACTTAAGCTGTTGTGTCCCCACCAGATGAAGTTCAGCTCTACTTTATGCTGCTGATAAAAAGCCTTCTCATTACCAGTGAGAAACATGAAAGTACATGAAGTACAAAAACTTCTATCCTCATAAAAGCGGTTAATGTTTTGAGCACAACATTGTATGATTTTTTTAATCTTTGTAGTGACTAGAGGATGCTGATCACTTCTGACTTTAAAGCCATGAGACAGTGCAGCTTGCTGTTGGTACAAATAACCTCAGCCTTTCAAACACCAGGTGCTACTTGCAAATCCATACTTCTTGGGCTGCCATATCAACTGAAGAAACCTAGAAGAAACCACAAACTGGGCAGCACAAGGTGGAGTCAAAGCTTTGGTTTTGCTGCTGTGTCCCTCTTACGGCTCTGCAGATATTCTCTTTGCTGAGATCTGTTTCCACCAAACCTTTCAGGAAATGTAACTTTGTAAGAGCCTGGGGGTCCCAGCTGGAAGATGAATAATCATTTAAGTCTACTGGTTTATTTATTTTGTTTATCTTTGATGTGGTCTCTACAGGGTTAACAAGACCATAGCCTCAAGGGCTGATATTCTGCATGCTTATGCAAGTATCCACTATCAGGACATCACCAACAGGGATTTGTTCTTATTGTAAGTAGTGAAGAGATACCAAGGCCGAGATAACACTACTCATGATTTAGTAGGAAGCTTGTGGGGAGGCAGTAATTTTCCTGCCCATTAGGGAAGGAGTTTCCGCAGCCTTTACTTTCTGAAAGTGCCAGCATCTCAGAATGGACACTGGAGATGGCAAAGTAGCCTGGCCTGCAGAAAATGAAAGGGCAAGGTTTTTGCAGGAGCTAAAGGCCAAGGAGGAGGAAGGTCTACAGGGAACCTGGTGTGCCAGGGAGGGCTGGTGTGGCTAAGATGTTAACCAGGACACATGTAGGAGGTGGCAGGTATTTGCTGTTACCAATCCAAGTTTAAGTCTTTGTTGTTGTTCTAGGTATCTGTATGTTGTAACAAGTGCTCGTTCAGCACAGCTTGTCACAGCTTTCTCTGCAGAGAATCCTAATTTTTAACAAATAGTTGAACAATGACTGTGGTGGTCATGCAATGTGCCAATGACAAAATCCAGGTTATGATCTCTCAGCCTGAGCTGTCACACAGCACAGAAACTCCCTGGACTAAATCATCCTTGCAGCAGACAGCATCAGTGGGTAAAACACAGCAGAACTCAAGCAGTCATCTCCCAGTGATGCAGTTTCTACCCATAGGAATATAAGCCTTATTTAAAGTCTGCATTTTGTTTTCCTTCAAAGTGGGGTTTACAAAACTCTTGGAAAAGAAATGGAAAATGCCTGTTACTTGTTACCTTATTAGTTGTAAAGTAATTTCTCCCTCTTCTCTTTGCTAAGCCAAAGACTGACCTTCCAGAGGTGCTGGGCTCCTGCTAAAAGCAGAGTCCCTACACCTGCTTACATGTGTGTACAGCTGAAGGTCTCTGGCCATGCTGTGCATCAACACCCAGGCAGAAAGTCACAGTATCTTCAAAAGCCTTTCTCAGAGCACATTTCCCAGGGGCCGAAACCAAGAGTGATGCTCTCTGTGCCCCCATAAGCAGAGATCAGCCAGGTCTGTCCCCTCCCATCTTCCTCTCTCACAGCTACCTCTGCACTGCTTGCCAGCTGTAAGCAATGACTGTATGCTTTCCTTCATGGATTAAAGTATTAAAAACATGGGCTTTGAACAGTTTCACAAAAAAAAAACCCAAACAAACCCCTCCAGAAATTCAGCTGCAGCATGGCAGTTTTCCTGAATTTCCCGAATACATTTGTATTTTTAAATCAGGTTTTGTAATAAAATGTTATGTAACACCCTGAATACCTGCAATACTCATCAACCAAACTTTTCATCTCATCAAAACCATAATTTGGCAAGATGTTGCCTGGTACTAATGCCATTATTCTGGTTTAGAAGTCTATTAATTGAAGCTGGTGTCAGCTGTGCAATCAGTTTGTCTGGGCTCAATATCAGGCCAACGAAACCACCATGATCTGGGACATCTCATGTCCTTTAAAAAATAAAATAAAAAACAGATACTATTTCCATCTTTCCATCTTCAGAGTCTCCTGAAGCATCCAAAATACTACAAAACATAAAGAAAAACTATGGTCAGAGTTGTCTTTTTCATGTTTGGTATACCTCCTGAAGTGAGTTGTCCAAACCTCATGATTTTGAAAACACGATAGCAGCTGCCTGGCACCTTTGGCACCAAGTTGATGTGCACTTAGGGATGAAAAACTGGGGTGCCCAAGCAGCTACTGCTCTTCAGCTGTCCCAGCACTGGGACAGGCAGCTGAGGCTGCAGTCCCACATTAAGCTGCTGATGAACATGTGATAACACCCTGAGTTACAATGGAAATGGAAAACATTTCTATCTGCTTACTATCATTATTATATTGGTATGACTGCATCATGTTACTCTTCACGAGTACCAGAACAGAAATACTCAACAAACAGTTCCATATTATTGATAAAATCTGTTTCAGTATGATAATGGCCCAATGCTGTTGTTAGGATATCATATTTTTCATTTATTTTGCCAGGGATAGGAAGCCTTCCTAGACAACGCTCCAGATTTCATTTTAATTATTAATTTACCACTGATCCTACTGCTTTTTAAGCATCACCATTATCTGCCCCCCTATAATCTATTTGTTATGTTTCTAACAATTCCTTTAC
The DNA here is from genome assembly GCA_013396955.1 of Regulus satrapa. NCBI lineage: Eukaryota > Metazoa > Chordata > Aves > Passeriformes > Regulidae > Regulus > Regulus satrapa. The sequence continues at coordinate 134,120 of VWZN01009888.1, read as the reverse complement.
ATTCCCTCTAAACTGGTTGGTTTTGTAACCAACATTGTACTTTTTCTCTTAGATAGTCTTTTGAGGCCTTCAGTAACATGCCTTTAATGTTTCCCAATTATCATCCACTCTAGTTTTTTTTCTTTTTAAACCTTTGCCTCTAATAATTGTTTATTAGAATAAAAATTTTTATGAAGAGCCAAAAACATCTCTATTATTGGTTTGAGCTGGGGTTTTGCTCATTTTAAATGTTACTGGGACACAATCACTTACATTGGTATCTCTCAAAATGAGAGCTCTCATTTATCCTCCCAAAAATTCAGTCTCCAGTGTAAAACATTCCAGGGCTGTTTATATTGCCAAAGCACAGCACTGTGAGGAGATGCTTGGGCTTGCTGTAAACATGGCACATCTCCAAGGTAAATAAAGTGTATCTCCAACCTCTCCTGCAGCATCAGACAGTCCCAGTGAGAAGGGATGGCTCACCCCCAGTTTGGCCGTGTCTCTCCACAGTGACCTGAGCCCCATAAACAGACAGTAAGACATCTGCTTATTAACCTGTTCATGGATCAGATTTTGTGCTCTGTAGCTGACAGTGGCTAGTATTCCCCCTCGGTGCTCTGCAGAAGATGATTCCCTTAGCCCTCAAGATGGTTTCCCTCTGACTCACCAGTGGGGAGGACATTTGGGAAGGGTGTACATCTACATTCACCCTGCTCAGGCCAGCAGCTGTTAGCTAAGACTGGCTCAGCACTGCACTGTGTCCTCCTTCACTTGACCTTGAGCAATGCCTCTCTCCGAGTTCATTGCAGGGCATTTCTAAATTGATGCTCAACTGTCAAAAAGATGAAACAAATGATAGGGAACGTGCTGACGAACCACAGGGCTGTGTGAATTTCTTATAACATTAATGGAGATGCCATTGCTGCCTGAGATTTGGACAAGTGTGCATGGCTTGGATTATTTTAGCTCGTACGGTCACTTATTTGAATAGTCAGCTGAAAGCATGCAAAAGCTTCATGGATGGTCCACGAAAGCAAGTTGTTTGGAGTGTGATGACCTGGAAAATCAGCAAGGGGCAAGGAGAGATGGAGGAGGAGCTGATCTCGGTGCTCAAGAGCCTGCAAATTTGGATAATTGTGACTGGATGGTAAAATAAAACCAGCGCACATTTGTAGTGAAAGCGTACCGCAGAAATCAAAAGAATTGACACAATGTGTAGGAGGATGTTAAAGACTTCCTAAACTGACCTACATGCCAGCTGAAAACAGGGAAGGGATAAAAATTCAAGCAAATATCCTATTACTTTAAAAATCCTTCTCAGCTGTGTTTTCCAGGCAAATAATTTAATTTCTATAAATCTGCATCTGAAAAGCCATTGTACTTTTAATTTTCTTTTGCAATAGGTTTCTTCCACAAAAAGAATGTTCCCCTCCCTTTTGCCCCTGGGATGTACACCTCTGCATAAACAATGGATTAAAAGAGATAAAAAAAGACAGCTGTGCATTTCATTTAAGTGATGCTGCCACATGCTCCTGTGGCTTTTATTTCTATCTGTGCTCTCTCACTTCCCTTCTACTCATTAGAAGCAGCCTCTTCTTGTGATCCCATTCAGCAGTGAAGTCTTCCCTTCGATAGGGACATCCTCTGTAAACCCCTCTACTACACATTTCTACCTCTGGTAACTAACAGGGAAACCAAGAAGTCCCCTGTAAAAAGGGACAGCAGTTTGTGTCACTAAAAACCATATTTTTACTGGCAAAGGCCAAATCAAAGTTGAGACCTGGGAGTTCATCCTTGATATGCTGAACTACAGCTCCCCACAAAACTCCCACCAGCTCCGGTCTCCCAAGTAGGCTGAGAAACCTGATCTTCCGAATTCTTGTGAGTTCATATCCAGAAATGCAGAGAAAACAGATAAAGCAAGCCCCGCTCTGCTGCAATTGCATATTTCAGTAAGTTTTTGCACTCAGGTTGGTTCAGCAAAGTAAGCTGTCACCCACAGCAGCAAACAAAGCCGTGCTACAAATTCAAAGGGGTTCTTGTGCCAAGCTCTGGGTGACCGTGCTCGAGGCTCTCTCTCCTCAGAGTAACTTCACACTTTGAAGCTGAACAGCAGAACGAGGCCACAGATCAGACCAAAACATCCAGAACATCAAGGGGAACTAAAGAAGTGGTTAAATGTGAACATCAAGAAAAAGGACAAAAAAAAGAGGACATGAAAAATTGTTCATCATAACCCTTGATGGCTGCTTTATCTGTACTGTGGCCATGGTAGGCTCTTTGGAAACATGAGGCTCTGAAAGTATAAAGGAGAGAAGATTTGTAGGGAAAAGTAATATCTTTTATTAGATCATCCAATAGTCAGGAAGAAGAGACAAGCCTTGGGCATAAAAAGCCTCCTGGAAAACCTGTCTGATTTTTCAATTATGTTGATATTAACTCTACCTGCAAATCCCACTTTGCTTTGGCTACTTCCAGCCACCATGAATAAAGTTTCTGTAGGTAACCAAGACTCAACATTTGAGGGGGTTTTCCTTCCCCATCCCTCTGCTATTTGCCGGAACATTTTTTTGCTGCTGGGCTAAGAAAGTAAAAATAATCATTGTATTTATCACACACTGCTTAATTTACTTACTAATTCATACCTTTTCACTACTTTCAGACTGATTTATCCAAAACTATAGCAAAGCTGGCAGCACCAGGAGGCAAACCCTAACTCATGATTATAGACCTTTGCTTTAATCACCTGGAAATATTTTCTCCCTTTCAGATAAAAAAGTGTGAGAAAATCATGCTGATAATAATGAAGAACTGTTTAATAGTTTAAATCCATTGTCTTGTATGCAGCTCCACCAATGTGTCTTTAAATTCACTACTGGGAAAGTGTCACAGCCCCAGTAATTTCTATACAGAAGAAAGAAATTTTCTCCTCATTTGGAAGGATTACTGTATTTTGTTCTTAATGAACTCAAAACCTTAAAGAGCCAATGATAAGTTTCCAAACTCCTTTCACGAATTACCTAAACTTTAATTATTTTTGAAAAGAAGACAACATAACACACAGAATGAAAATGTTTCTCTTCTGTTCAGTTGAACTGAAAACTGAAAATTTTTGGTTAATATTTTGCTCTGAAAAGAAATATTGGGGAAACTAGACAAGTTGAAAAAAGTTGCACTGCTTTAAACCCCAAGCACTGATATATAAATTTTTCTTCATTTATTCTACAGGTGGAAAAATTAAGATTTCACACAAATTTAAGTATTGTTTCAGTCAAATCAAATGGGTTTTTTTTTGAGGAAAAAAAAAAAATCTACCCATCCAGCAACTGAAATACATGGGATATTTTATCCATGCAATCATTTCTCTCCAGTGGTGATCTGCCAAAGAGTGATGTTAGGCTACAGGCAAAAAGATCCAACAGAACTGAAGGGCTCTACAGCAACAGCGCAGAGTCCTGAAAACTGAAAAATCTTATTTTCTGTGTCCAAAAGCTACAGGAGGATATGTCTTCTGTAATATTTGTTAAAAAAGAAAAAAGTGTCATTGCCTTTACATCTGCAGAGAAAACACTCTTTTTCGTGGTAGTCTCTCTGTGAGTCTTGCTTTGCAAAGCTAGAGGCAGAGATGTATAGCGGCAACTATTTTTAGATCGCAAACTCTCATGGATTTTAAAAGGGCTTTTGCATATGGAAAGTAAAAAAAAAGACATGCAAAGTACTTCAGGAGAAGGAGAAAATGATTCATATTATACAGCAGAAGGGAGGGGTTGGTGCTTTTATATTCTGCTGGAAGAGCTGCTAATGGGAACCTCAGGGACTGTGGGGAGGGCATGGTACACAGTGCCACCACCCCAACAGGGTCCCTCCTCCAGCCTCATCAGGCCAGCCTCATCCAGCAGCTCTGGACCAGCTCCCCCAAGGAGGAGAAGAGAAACCACTAAGTAAAAAAATCCTGTTCCTTCAGCAGCTCAGTGGAGAAAGTATGGCAATCCTCACGCTCATGCAGCTGCCGCCTTGGTTGCCTCTCCACCACGCTCATCGCCTTCCCTGGCCCATCGGATGGCCTGCAGGAGGTGGATGAAGGTGCTGGGAAGGAAATTTGTGCTCTGAGATTGCTTTGATGTGATAGATGGTGGCAGACAGCCACTCTGCAGAGGGCTTTCTGCCTTCCTCCTGAGGCACGCACTGTCTTGATGGGGAAAAAAAAAAGAAAAAGGGTCGGAGAACAAGTTCCTGTTTACATACAGAGCTGGGCATTTCAAGTCACAGAAAAATTTCTGCCAGCTTTTTTTCGTAGTAGAAGCTCACAGGAGCAAAAATGAACACTAGAGACAAAAATAATTAGACATTGCCTTTAGCTGATTTTTGATTAACTTTGCTCAGTGGTGGCTGTGTGACTGCCTGAGGATCTCTGTCCTAGCATGTAGCAAAATCTGAAGAATCTTCTGTGGTTCTTAACACTTCTGCAAACACACGGGTCACTTCAGATCTATTTGGGTATGTCACCAGGAAGCGGCAGATATATCTGATGATGATCTTATGTTGGCAGATGAAGTCCTACCTCCTTGCACTTTTTAAAAATGTTTGTCTGCTTCCTTGGATACACTGTTAACAAGGATTTTCACGACTCATGGGGGGTGTAAAATGACTATGATTACGCATGCTTATCACTTTTAAAGGGAGATGAAGGGTAAGTATGATGACCCAGGTAAATACTTGCTGCTTAACCCAGCATTAATCCTAGCGGAATACAGGCAATCACAATGGGATTCAAACGACAGAGAACTAAAGAATATGAATATAATTAATTCCAGTCAAAATGGTCTTATGGAAAGCAGATCTTGCCAGACTAACCTGATTGTCATTCTTTGATAAGCATATAGATTTGCTTGAAAAAGCTGGGCTGAACAATATATGATACCTAGACTCCTGAAGGGCATTTACTGCCATGAGTTAGTTGATTGCAAAAATAGCAACACTCAACACCAGCAGACTAGACCTCACACACACACACACACACACACATATATATATA
>VWZN01009888.1:118346-128981 GCA_013396955.1 Regulus satrapa | reverse complement strand
TATATATATATAATATATATGAGGAACCCGCTACTGACATTTCAAATACTTGTCATATCAGGAATCATCATTAACAGATGTTTCTAGAAAGGCCCAACAAGGACTAACGACACCTTCAATACTATTCAACATTTCTAACCAGTACCATACCACCAAATTCATTTAAAAACAATCAGAAAAGTTCTGGATGATATGGAAATTGACAAATCAGCAAACAGCAGACAAGTAGGACAGTCAGAGCAATCTGGAACACTTAGTATAGACAAATACCAAGTGTGTACTTCTAGGAAGAAATGTGCACAGAATGAGAAGCTCAGCTGTACAACCCACCAGGGAAACCATGGGTGCAAGCAAAGGGTCTATTTACCTTTGATCAGGCTCATAGGAACATATTGCATGCATTTCCAGTGCCCAGGTTTTAAAGAAGTTAGCAGAAAAAAAACTGCAAAGAAGGATTTAAGTAATTTGAACAGTTTCAGACAGTACCGTTTGCTTTAAATTTTTATTTAAAATGGAAGCCAGCTTTCAGCTTTCAATCCGAAGAAGTACCAAGACCTATAGAACATTTCATTTAGTGAAGTAAAGCATAAAAGTCAATGGCTAAAAGCTAATTTCAGTCGGGCAGGGAACAAGGCACATATTTTCACCAGTATAATTCAGCACTGGAACCAAGGGTCAGGTAAGAGATACAGCCACTGCTCACCAGAGACTGGAGGCCTTCTGAGATACTACTTGAGTCAAATACAAGTTATGCATTAGTGAAAGTAAAAGAAAAATAACTGTGTTCAGTACAGATGACTGAATAAATGCCGCCAGTTAGATTACAGACCCTACAGGATCATTTCTGGTCTTACACACCTGAAGGTAGGCCTCAACAGGAGGTAAAGTCCACACAATTCCATTTGTCACACAGCACCAGATGATGTATTAACCACTGCTGAAACCAGTGAGAGTGCATGAGTTATGGTAACTCTATATTTTTGGGAGGGACGAGGGAGTTACTCTAAATTTTGGGTTTTCTTTGCACTGAACAATGCTGCATTATGGGATTTGCCAGTATCCCTATGGACCAATGCACAAAAGAAAAACATGGTGTGATATAAATAATGCATAGTACATCACTGATAGCTGGGGAGAATTATGATGACTACTGCTTGCATTTTGCTCAGATTTTGCAACTGCCTCTTCATGTTGGGGCAGTAGTTGTTTACTGCCTTCTACCTTTCTGCATCGTTAGCACCTTTGAAGTATTTTCTCTCTTGCAGCATTATACACGCTTTTCTGCCATTCGTGGATCAGTTCAATTAACTCTTCATGGATCTACCCTAAGCACCTCAAATTCGGGTATAAAAAGGTGCAGTTTCCTAGTGTTTATACATGTCGAAAGCATGTTGTATGCTTCTTTCTTTGCTAAATTCCAATTTGCTCTTAGTATTACTATTTGAGGTGTATTTTTGCCTGTGCTATAAGTTTAGAAAATACATGTCCAAGATACTTTGTTCTTATCCCATACCACTTTTCAAGTATCTTGGCTCACCTGAACAGTGAGAAGTCCTAGGTTTAAAGACCAAGAGAAGAGCCCCTTTTCACAGAAGGGGTTTCAATTTGATTTCTTTCTCTCTCCCAGTGACTTCTAGGTATTGCTGAACTAGAAAAGCTGCTAGGTTTTTCTTGTTTTGGTTTTTTTTGTGGGTTTTTTTTTGTTTGTTTGTTTGGTTTTTGTTGGCTTTTTTGTTTGTTTGTTTGGGGTTTTTTGTTTTTTCCACGGATTTATTTGAAGATGACTAGAACAGGAGGAGACGTATTAATGCTTCTCATTAAGCTAGCAGCAATTTAAGGGAAACTGTTCAAGTTAAAAGCCAAAATTATTTATTTCAGGTAAAACTATGGATAGAACTTTGAATAGATTCCTTAAGTAACCAAAAAAAGGAGCCCCAAAAGGGAATTAGGTTTGTAAGTTGCAATGTCACTTAAAGAATGAGACAGATAAAGAGTTGTGAAAGCATATGTTTGAAATTACTATGACAAACCTGATATTTGGAATTTGGTATTACAAGTCCATCCCCACCTGAACACACGTTACTAGTGTAGGACTCAATATTCATAGAGATGAGTATCAGCAGGTAATTTTCCACAGGTCACAGCTATAGGAATTTTGGCTGGAGACAAATTCCAGTGTTTGATTACTGCGACTGCAACCTTTAAAAATGACTAGAACTTGAAATAAACTATTACCCACACTATTTTTTATCACTGAATGGCAACATTACATGGCAGGAGATTATTTACCTGGAATGCTCTCCAACTTTCTACGAAGCTCTTCATTTTCTTGTTGTAATGAAATTACCTCCTGCTCTAGCTCCTGACACCGAGGGCAGTAACCTTCTTCCTCTTCCTCCTCTTCCTCCTCTGGAAGTGTAGAAGATGATGGATGACCATGAGATTCCGATGTTGCTGGAGATGTCCATCCACCTAAAGTGTGTACTGGAGAGGCTGAAAGTGGATCCACATCTGCCAAATGGCTAAAATCATTTATTGATGAGGTGTTCTGAGAAGGGAAGCTCCCAGAAAGCAAATAGTTCTGAAGGGAATCAGTAAAAACTCTCAGAAAGGCTGAGGTTTGTTGTTTCTTTTGCATATACTGCATCTCTATGTCTAAAATGTCTGACGTCTGACTATGGACCATTTTCCCGAGCTGACATTGCTCTTGTCTTTCACTATAATTTGGGTTTTCCTGTTTTATACAAGAAATCATGGACTGAGAGTGATTGTTGTCCAGTAGTTTTCCACCACAATTTAAGAGACTTAGAACCCGGCTGCATTGTTGAGCAAAGGCATCCAGAATCATTCGACTCTCTGCAACAAAAGAAAAGATGAATCACAGAAACCTAATGCAAAAGGTTATGCCAGGCAGTACCAGCTAGATGAATGTACACAACTGTTTACAGTAGCATGCATTTTATTTCTGAACATATTAAAATTATGGCTTCGGCTTTAATACTTCTGCAACACTGTGATTTAAAACAATCCTGACTCTGCTTCTATTTTGAGAGTGCCCTTGTGCCCTTGCTGTTAATCAGAAATGCATTGTGATGATAGACACTGCTTACTGACATCTTTTTCAGAAGGATTAAGTCAGGAAAATGGGGAAGAAAATACAAATTACATCCAATTTGCTACAAGTTCAAGTAAGTACTGCCCTGAAGGCCTATTTCACACTGCTGGAGGGCATTATCTGTACATATTTGTAGGACTTTGCACCATACCTTTGTCCTATGCCCAGTTCCTCTCCGACAAGGCTTCCAAGCTTTGTTTTTTCTCCTTTTTGTCTTTGATGCACTTGTTTGACATTGGGCACAGGACACTCCACACAACTGACCCTAAATTCTATGGACTTTGCTTCTGTTCCCGTTGCTCTAAGTTCCAGAATTGTCCAGGAACTACTCAGATTGATAAGCACAAAGCCTTCTTGTTAAATCAAGCAAAGGCATCCTTTGGTTTGCAGGTAGGCCAGTTATGGCCCAGTGGAGAGCAGAGTTCTTCAGGAGGCTCTGCATACAATCAGGAAACTCTACACGGGGTTGTGCAGCAGTTTCTGGTGACAGCAGCTCAGCTCTGGAAGTAGGATAGGGATGCCGTGCTGCACCTAGTCAGCTTTGCCTCTCATGACAGGAGGTGTCATATCTCAGGGAGCAATAGCAGCTACAAGCTAAACCTGCAGAGTAGGATGGCTCATTTCTGCAACGTCTACATGTATAGCTCAAGCTGCTATAATACTTCCTGGACCCAGACAGAAAATTACCAAGATATTTATGATACAACCCGTTAGACTCCCCAGTAAAAAGAGTGCCTTTAAAACTTTTTTTTTTTACCTAATTCAAAGCTAAGTTCCTCTAGGTATCTAAACAGATGTAACTAACATTTTGCATAAGAAAAAAAGACTGGTGGGTTAAAGCGCTGCCAATTTTGGAGAGCACTTCTCAGGCAGGCTTGACTTTTAGAAAGTGACAAATGCATTTACTTTTGAAAAGGCAACCTGCTACAGATACATGAGACTAAGCACCCCAGACCTTCATTTACTGTAACTTCATCAGTAACCTCATCACACTCATAATACATAAAGAAATGTTCAGATTGCAGGCCTTTAAGAGGTGGCACTTCTCACAGCACTTCTTCAAGATCCAGAAGATACACTGTCTGGTGGAAAATCTACTTTATACCGAGGTCAGCACAGCTGGCTTGAAGAATATTTGAAACAACACTAATTTGCATTTGTACCATCCTCCAGATCTCTGCAAAGAGGGCAGGGCTGAAGCAGCATACAAATACTTTCAGTCCCAAAGGCAGCCAGAGACCTCTCTGGCACAAAACCCAGGGATGCGATCTCCTGAGGGCTTAACTGAAAAAGCAGGAACCTGAGGTGGGCAGAACAAGCTCAAGCCCACTGCTGGGTCATGAGGCTGCCTGGGGCCATGCAGGGATTGCCCAGGGACTCCATGGGAAGGACTGGGTGGCCCTAAGACCACTTCAAGCATCCTAACCATCAGCCCCCTGTGTTTATGAGCTGTATCAAACTCCTTCAGGTGGGTTCAGACTACCGAGGGCAGATTTCTACAGCCCATCTTTGATCCAAAGCATTCTGCAATACCCTCTGTCCACACTACAAACTCCAAAGGGCAGGAATGCAGAGGCACTGCTGCCCCCTTTGCAAGTGGGTGGGTGCCAGTGAGGTGCCAGGTGTTCTGAAGCTCGATCCCCCCCACTGCCTCTCCCTCTCCTTCTCCACCGTAACCTAAGGCCAGTTAACCCTTACAATCCACACAACTGCAAAACAACACAGCAGATGTAATGTGACTTGAAAGAACAGAATCCTGGTGACATGGCAGCTTTCCAGCTGGGACCTGATAAACCAAAAGGAAATCAGGAAATTCAAGCATCACTAACAACCCAAAGATGTGTTTTCTTTGCCTTATTTCTTTCCATGTTTCCCCTTTAAAATTATTACAGGATGATATTGACTGTAACTTTGCAATCCTGCTACAGAATGGGTTTTTTATTCATTTTAATCCTATAATCTGATTCCAGACATGAAGTCATCTATACTGTTTGTATTTTAATCATTATTGTCCCTGTTCACAAAACAGTTATGTATTCTTTGCATATCCTTGATGCATGGGGACAAGATATGAACGAAACAACTGCAAATGGATTAGACTCTCATAAGAGATGTTACTCTAATATTATGGCTTATTCTAAAAACAGCAAAAAAGTAACCTGACATTCAAATTACTAGTTTTGAAGAATACCAAAATACACATTAACATCAGTAAAGATTAAATTAATTATTAGTTTTGTTTTAAAATGTAATGCATTAGGCACATTCACTGTGAAAATGGTTTAAAATATAACTGAAATTTTATACAGAAATGGCATTATTGATTTAATCTTCAGTATCAGATCTACTACAAAGACACAATAACAGCAATTACTGGTTTTTTTTTTTTCTTTTTTCTCTTCAACCCATACTCAAAGACATAAAAATGAGCCATGACAAAGCAGGGCTCATTTGAAAAGCTAACCCAGTGATGCACAAATGCTTTTTTTTCTGGGTACTACTGGACAGCAATAGTGAGGGATACTCTCAGCACATATTCTGGAAATATCTGTCTCTGGGCTGAAGTAGGTTCTGCTTTGAAGAGACTTCTACTCCCACCATCTAAAAAATCCTAATAGAGAATGACAACTACAGTTACTTCTTAAGATGGAGAAAAAAATACAATGTTGCCCATTTAGAATATATTACAGAAATTGGGATTTTAGCTTCTACAGACTGACTATAATTAGAAATGCAAGCACTGTGCAATGTCTTATCACTTAAGAAATGACAAAAAGTTGTTTTTATGTTATTACTACTGAATAAACACCAATCTATGATTCTTAATTGATTTAATATAATGTATGTATCTTCTATGAAAGTAGGACTCCATTGAAATCACTGCGCTGGACTAAAACAGAGTAAGCAGTTTATTAAAGTCTTATTGTGATATTCCTTTTCCTTATTACCTTGCTCACCAACCATGTAATTCTAATGTCTCAGACCCCAGAGTCTCTAGTCTTACAGAACTTCTGTTGGCTTTAACTAGACGTTTGCCTGGAGGTGGACTTGCTGGATAAGACCCATAAAGTGCTAAGAGAACAGGATTAAATTGCTAAAAGTATAAGTATTCCTAACTAGATTGTTTGAGAGCGCAAGCAACCAGAAGATACTATCATGTGGCAATTCAGGTACCAACTCCCAGGCACAGCATCCACCCTTACATCTTTTTCTCACTAGACTAGCAGAGGTTCTTAGCTATTTGACTGCCAGACTGAAAACAGGGTTTGGTATGAGCAAATATCTGAAACTGAATCTGGTAACTTACACTAACTAATGCACCAGAAAAGATGCCTGGAAAATTTGGCAGCTTTAACTTCAGCTTTTCCCACACCTAAGGATCTTTTCAATACTTAGATCAGACAGTTTTATTAATAAGCATTGTGTTGGCTCTGGATTCAGGTTGTGGCTTTTCCACAGTTCCCTTTGTATTCTTGGGCAGCTGGTTTAAAAAGTCATCTTTATAAGTATTGAGTGGGTCTGAATACCACACCACACATTCTCCCCTGCGGGGAATGTATTCATTGGTATTTAATTTTCAGCAAGATTGTGACGTTGAGATTCCTTAGCAATTTCAATCATCTCACTCTTCACCTTGCAGTGACTCAGCCCTCTCATCTGATTTTTTGTATTTCTTGATTTGTTTATTGGAATATTTTTATTAATTGGGGTAGCAGCCTTGTAACCCTCAAACTGACCTTTTATCCAAGCACACAGACTTGGTACTTTTTAGATATGACCACTCATGTAAATATCTGTGCTTAGGTCATAAAATTCAGAGCATTTGACACCTCCTATGGCCATGCCATGTTTTCTTGAGCATTTTACATGTTGAATATCGAGATAGCCCAGTGGATCAAGACTACAAGTGTCTGGCCATTTCAGTACCCACCTGAGAGAGCTACTTCCAGATGAGGGCTCACAATTTCTAAGGTAAGGTCAAAACACTGATGCTCACCTTCGCTGTTCATGGAACAAACTGTTTTTCTGTCTGAGCATAACAGAGCTTTATTAACTGGTCATTTTAAATATGCCATGTTATTGGCACTGCTAACAGGTGTTACTAGCTCTGCTCTTCTTCCTCTGCTTTCCATGAAAGCCCACACTGAATTTTAAGCTGCACTGTAAGGTCTACATTATGCTTTCCTAAGGAAAAGGACTTTCTTTGGTAGATTACTGTTCAATGCACACACTACCAGAGATACACAGTGTTTTCATACGAGGGAAATAATCTGGATAGATTCCTAAAGAATTTACGTTTTATAGAAGGAAATTTGTATCTCCTGGTGCTTTGAATGAATCCATCCGTGTGGCTCACAGCAGCGACAGTAGTCAGAGTAACCTCTAGAGGAGAGAGAAGGAGTGTGTTGCAGTGCAGCTTCACATTTCTCACTGTAAAATGACATTTCTCATGCATGATCTTTCCCCCCCATGATGGAATCTCGAGCTAGATTTTTCTTCACTATGGCACTGGGTGGAGAATTCCTGCTTTTCCTCTTTCCCTAGCCCCTCTTACTGCAATTCTGTTGGAATCTAGAGGTGAGACTGGTCTCTTAGAGAGCAACCAAGTGAAAATCTGGTTACTCTTGGGAAGATTTCTAATAATTAGAAAAAGCTGGGAAAAAAAAAAAAAAAAAGGAAGCCTTTTCAGTCATGACTGTGTTTGAGATGCCCACTTTCAAAAGCAGACTTGGAGCTATGAATCCCAAGGGGCCAGAAATGTCATCCCTGAAGTTTAAGAATCAACTGCATGAAGTGTTTAAGCTGCTGCACAGTTAGGCATGCCAGGAGTGGTGTTTTACTACCTATTTGCTCACTGTTACCTGCACAAGTGAAAAGGCATCACCAAAAAGAGGGGAGTCTCTGAAACTGAACTTAGGAAGTTGATATCCCTAGAAAACAGCCCTGCAGCACTGAAGTCTTTTATTCAAACAAGCACCTTCAAAAAGACAAGTGCCGAGGATAAACTAAGTAGGAAAACTGGTGATCATGGATGGTGACCGCCTTGTGGAGAATGCACATGCAGCTGAGGGGATGATCTGTCCCTCCCTACAACACCCACCATTTGAGATGAGCCTCTGGCTAAGAGGTGTTCTGGGCCTGTTCCCCCTGCTGCTGTGGGGAGCCCAGAGACCCCACAAGTGCTGGCCAAACTACAGGGTGACTGTGCACGGGGAACATGGAAATGCTCTCACCCTCCAGGGGCAAAACCTCAACTCTGCTTCCCCAGAGGCAGCCTGTGCTATTAAATTGGCTCCCACATTAGTTAAGAGGGTTTCAAGCCTCTGGATAATGGGACTTTCTCACATACATACAGCACTGGGGTCCCAACTAGCTCCCTGCTCATCTTAGTGGTGCTACAGCTTCTAAGAACAAGGTGCATGGTGTTACTCCATCACCAAGCAGGAAGGATGGGCACATAGCTCAGCAAAGCATCCCTATCTCTGGGATTAAAATACCCAGGAGATCTAAACCTTGTCTATTGCTTTATGGAATCACAGGAGCTTTTGGGTGGGAAGAGACCTTAAAGTTAATCTTTTCCAAACCCCTTGCTGTGGGCAGAGATACCTTCCACTCGACCAGGTTACTCAAAGACCCACCCAACCTGGCCTTAAGCACTGCCAGGATGGGGCATCCACTGTTCCAGTGCCTCATCAGCCTCACAGTAAAAATAATTTTCTGCATATCTAACCTAAATTTCCCATCTTTCAGTTTGAGCCCTTGTCCTATTCCTTGTCCTGTTGCTTCAGTTCTTCTTGAAGAGTCCCTCTGCAGCTTCCCTGCGGGCCCTCCTAAGATACTGGAGGGCTGCCATGAGATCTCCACGCAGCCTTCACTTGTCCTTCTCTTTTCCAGCTCTCTAGGGAGGCGCTCCAGTCACCTTACCAGCTCTCAACCTCTGGTAACAACTTGTGCAGACTTGTCCCTACTCGTACACACTGTAGGGAGTTTCGGTTTGTTTCCTCCCGTTCTGTTTCTCTTGGTACTTAGAGCAAGTTTGGACCCCTACAGGAGCCCCAAGTAAAGCCTGAATGCGCAGTTGAAGGCACAGGGACTTCAAAGAACTTTGGTGCACAAATGGCAGCTCCTTCACTCTCCCTTTAGCATAGAACTAAATCAAAGACAGCCTCTGAAGCCTGCTCTTGTGACTGGTTAGCACAATGTACTCAGGAAAAAGAAAGTCCAAACTTCTGCTCATCAAAGCCCAGAGGCCTTTGCTGTGAACATGGCCTCGTATATCATCTACCAGACAGCGGAATGTTTTCCATGGCACGGTCTGCTTCTGTAAAGAAATGCAGGTGTCACATTTATCCTCAGTTGTTTTCATTGTGGGCCACAAAGAATGCTTAAATACCACCATTTGGGCATTTCATATAAGAAGCAATTTCATGAAGAAAGATGACCTTCTGCCATGGATCACAGAACTGTGCTCCGGAGATGCGAATTCTCTGGCTAATCTATTCATGTGTTAAACTTTTTCTGGTAAAGTACTTGAATTATTTGTAAGAAGCCATGCTAAATTAATCCAGTACAAGGCTACTTCTAAGGAAAAACAGGCATTAAAACAGCCATATATCCTATTAACTAGCGTATCTCCCTGTTTAGTAAGGAAATGTCATCACATTTGTTACAAAGGCAAACAGCAACATACCAAAACAGGATCCAATTTTTCTAAATAAATAAATCAATGATGTGTCAAAAATTAACAGATGAGTTAATATAGCCGATGTTATCAAAACCAGATGGTGCTTCATAATATTCATCCTGTTCAGTCAAACCCTGAATATATTCTGGACCATCAGTATATAAAATAGGATGCTGCTATTTGTGATGGCAAACAAAAGCAATCATGCCTGCCAAGCACATACTATAACAGGCAGCATTTCAGCTCTGCTAGACAGAAAGTAATTAGAATGCTTTTAATGTCCAAAAGAATGATGCTGATAGGCTGCCACAGATGTGTAGATTTATGAATATTTATATGGTGGTTTATAGCTGACACTTTTATCAGTTGAAGAAGATAAAATATCTGCCTGACTCAAAAGCTTGACAGTCAGGTTAATAAAATCTCATTAAAGAGAATGACCTATGCAATTATATAGGATTTATTGTAATTCATTTTTGATTGTACTCTGCTTAAAGATGCAATTTCCCATTTCCTGATGCCAAATTTAGGTTGCATATCAAGATCTACGTGGGTTTTAACTCCAAGCCATCACTAGAGGAAAGATATGCATTCAGCATCTCGGTATCTTACACCTTTAAAGAAAAAAAAAAATTAAAAAAAAAATTTGATCTCCTGCTTGTCACTGCATCTTAGGAAAACCGCGCAGGCAAGCAGCCGATCTATTTTCTTTCTGTTAAAAATCACCACCTATCTATCAGCAGCCTTTCCATTACCAGCAGCTCCTCCGGCAGCCGGCCCCAGCCTGCCGCCCTCCCCGGCGGAGCGGAGCGGCGCTCCCGGCGCTCCCCCCGTC
>VWZN01009888.1:83078-117661 GCA_013396955.1 Regulus satrapa | reverse complement strand
CGCGGGCTACCGGACCGCCCCGGCCCGCCGAGCGACGGCCGCCGCCAAAAGTTTGCGTGCCCCCGGCCGGGCGCGGAGCCCCGCCGCCCACCGGCCATCCCTCCCGCTCTGCCTCCCTTCCTCTCCCCGCACGGAGCGAGCCGCGGGGCCGCCTCCCCGGTTATTAGGGGTGAAATAAATAATGCCGCAAATAAAAGTATTTGGGAGTCCAGGACCTGTCAGAGTTGATTAGGGCACAGAGGACATTTTCCTTCTCATTATGCAAAAGCATTTCATGGCGAAATAAAAGAGGTTTCGCCGTAACTCATGCATGTCAGATTTCCAGGAATCCGAGAGATTAATCACATTTAACATTATTTGCAACGCCCTCCCCGCCACCCCCCGTCCGCTTTTTGCAAACTGCTTGAATGCGGCGGACGCGTGGGGCGCGGACTCGTCCCGCGTCCCCCGCTCACGTTCCCCCTTGTCGCCTGCCCGGGCCCTTTCAGGGACAGTTAAGAAATAATGAAGCGATGGTGAAAGACAGGAGGAGAATGAGATGCCATCGAGAGACGTTTCTGAGAAATGGTGGAGATCTGGGTGAGATGTGAGACAGCTGAAACCGAATGATATGTTGAAGAAAAATAAACGATAACAAACTGCTCGCTTGCTCTCCCCATTCTTTTCTGCTAAGCAATTTTATATTTTGCATTACCATTTCCCTTCTTCTGTCCCACTTTCCGCCTGCTTCTGTTGCTATAATTTATCAGGATTACAATAAACCCTCTGGCTTGTGGAAGTAAAATTGCAGAACACCTTACTTGTATTTAAGTGGCAGCAGTGGGAAATCATTTCTCTGCCATCGCGTGGAGTTTTGGCCACTTATTGTGGTCATTGCTCTCCCATTTGAGCTTTTAAAAAAAAATTTAGTTAGAGTCGGACTTCCTGGTAATGAAATGAACAGAATGAATCAACCCTTCTCTGCTGATGGTAATTAGCTCCTGCGATCTTCAGACCATCTACTGCAGAAAAGTAGAGTTAAGTTCTACAAGCCAGGCATTCTTTTCATGCAGGGTGTACCAGGAGCTGGGCTTTTTTTGGTTTTGATTTTTTTTTTAACAAGTAGAATAAATCAATTCCCTGTAGCAGCCAAAAGCATCTAAGTAAAGGCTAGTGTGATAGAAATTGCTGTTTTACCTAAGCAAAATCAATCATAAGTCTCTTTGTTTCCTGTCTGAACCTGATCACTTGTGCTTTAAAAAAAAAAAAGTAAAATTGTACTGTAATGCAAAATGAAGACTGGAAACATGTGTGAGAGAAACTGTTCCTACTCAGAAATTAAGTATGTCCTCTACCTTGTCACATTTGACTGGCCTCTGCCACAGCAGCTCTCGGAGGTCAGTACTAAAATTGTATAAAGTTAGTATTAGGCTCTTAAAAGTTAGATTCAAATAAACAACCCAAAATTACCTTCTCAGGTGTCAGCTACATTCACAGAGCTCACTAGTCTTTGGGGTAGATGCGTACCCCTGAGCTCCTCGTGAAAGAAGCAATCCTTGCCTAACGTGAGCCTCGTACAGCCAGAGAAAACCACGGGTGACAGGTCACGTCCTCCAAGCTGCCCTCTTGGAGGGGTCCATGCAGACCATTGGGAGGATGCTGGCTCTCCAGGGACAGGAAGAGGGAAACAGGTTTGGAGTTAATGGGGCTCAAAGCCACTGAAATGAGGTGGGGACCTCATCTGTGAGGAAAGTGGAATATGCACTGAATTTCTTTCTGCTGAGGTTTTTGGCTGTGCCCATCACCACCAAAATATCACCTCAGTTGCTTTTAGGAAAGCTTGGCTTTTCCTCTAGTTTCCTCTAGTTTCCTCTTACATTCTTTTGGATATGTATGCCTAAAAAATCTGTCGGTGTCTCCCCCACCTTTTCTTTTATGTTTTTCCCTGAGTTTCAGATGGGGGACCCTAGGATGGTGGCCAAAAGACTGCGTTTTGTATCTAATCTGATGGGTTCCAGCAGGTCAGTTCTGTGATATAAAAGTGTTTAACACTGGTGGTCCCACCTTTTCCTTTGTGTAATGCCCTTTTTTTAAGGAAACACCATTTTGCTCCTGAGCTCAGTACAGGTATGCCTAGACCGTCAAAGAGGCAGGCTGGGTAAAGTGATGGTCTCCAAGTGTGGGAAGATGCTGCTGTATCTGCTGTGAGTGGTTTTGGGCTGCCTTTTCCATGGCTGCTCCCCATGGCACAGCCTACTGCTCCCCTGTGGTCTCAGCATGTAGTAATGAAATTATTATTAACCAAACATTAACTCTGAATTACTGAGCCAGTTTGGTTGCACACTGGATGAAAACAGTTAACACATAGCATTTACCTTGATCAACTAAAAAAACAAAACAAAACCAAAACCAAAAAACCTTAGCTGATACCAGCAACTAATTTTCTCATTTTCAGAAAGTCGAACACCTTTATTTCCTTAGACTGTACCCTGACTTGGGATTTGACCCTGAAGAGAAGGTTTTATCTTTCCCTACCTGTTTACTGATTCAAGTTTTCACTGTTTCACTGACACTAAGGGCTGAAGATCTGTAACAGGATTATTGCAGAGAACTCTAAGCAGAAAAATGATGGGAAGTAACTGACCCTCGGAAAAAAACCTAATCTAAACAAAGACAATAAGCACAATGAAAAATAAGAAACCAAACACTGCTGCAGTATATACTCGTCTGCTCCTAGAAATCATTGCAAAGAGAATATTTGTCAGTATATAGAAAAATACCCAATCTAGACACAGGCTATCAATCACTGAACATGTCTGTGTTGAAGGTACTGTGAGGTACTCAAAGAATAAAAGTGTGATTCATCTCTATCTTCTGAGCAGGGGCTAAATCTTGCTCCACTTATTCATGGGAGCAGTGCTCCTGTGATAACTAAAGCATGCAGGATTTGGCCATGAACTGCCAATATTGCTCGGCACATTTGGAGTGCATGATGAGAGCTGAAATTGGCAACTCTCCTCTGTAATCTAAACCACTCTGCAAGCAGGCTAGCCATAATTTGCTGCCCTAAACATTTAACCCCGGCTAGTTAATTTAAGCTTAGCTCAGTTGCTCATGTTTATGGATAAAGAAACAAAAGGGAAAGCATCAAAAGGAAAAGATGACTGTGGAATTCAATATTTCAGCAGCTGTTGATAGGTAAATCTTATTGAAGTGTGGCATTCAAAACCAAAGGCCCGCATTTATGATAATGAGCCTAACAAGGAAATGAGATTGACACAGCAATTCTCTGTTTTTGTTGTCCCCTGAGGTTAGAGATTATGCAGTGCACGGTGCTGTTTTTAGCCTCTTTGGTGATTCCAACTGTGAGAGACAACGCTGTGCATATTTGTCAAGGTTGCACTTTAATCAGGTGACTCAGGAGCTTTTTGAGGGAGAATGTGAACTGCTGGTCTCACTTAAACCTTAATCCACATCCTATGTCAGGGATTCATCAGCCAAGCAGTGCAGCTTTTTAGCCCCTTCTTTTCCCTTATGCTTACTCAGTGCTCTGCGAACATGCTTTGAAATAATTGAAATGTATCTATCATGGTTACATTGTATTTTGAGAATTACTGGAATGCTTCTCAGTGACATTAATTGGTTTTAAAATATTTTTGTCTTTCTAATTAGTGAAAGATTGATGAGCAGTGGAAAGGGCATTTATACACAGGCAGACACATATTTCCATGCTACGTTTGTGTCTTAATGAAATGGTTGCTAACTGGTTTCTTATGCCTAGTAAACACTGGAAAGATAGAAAATGTCCTATAGCTTTAGGAAGAGGAAATATCCCCTGTTTTAAATGGGATCACATGGTGTAAAAGAAACCCCAAGTCTCCCTGAGGGCTGGAAAATGGATAAATGAATTATTTAAATATAGTTAAAGGATACACAGGAAAAAGTAATGGTTCTAATACCCAATGTAGGGAAAATTATTAATATTTTAAGGAATCAATTGTGAACACATGAAAAAACTTGTTTTAATTAAAGACAGCTTACATAAAGCAGTTTCAAGCAGGGAGAAACAGTATAGGATACTTGTTGTTCAGCATTTTTTGGAAATACATAATGGATAAAATGAATGACATAACACAGTCCAAACTTCCATCTGCCCTAAAATATCTTCACTGTCTGTGCTGGAGTATTTTAGAATAGCGTCACCTCTCTGGAGCAGTAGCTCTTGCCCTAGCCCTTGCCCAAGCTTGGTGCTTTCTCTCGGTCTTGGCCATCACCATGAAACGTAGAGTGGCTCTACATTGCACAGCTGCTCTTTGCAATGCTCAGTCCTCTTTAGCACACTTGGCATTTTGAGACCAGCCTCTTGAGAGGTGTGCTGGCTGAGCACCTAAAGGCAGAGCTGGTGTTCCACCCAGCTTCCTGACTAAACCTGAGCAGCCCTCGCTGGTCCTCCTTCATGCACTTTCCAGTCCCTCTTGTCCAGGCTCGCAATAAGGTGGTCCTTGCAGATCAGAAGTCCCACTGAGCTACAGCTCAGAGTAGAAAATGCTGATTTCCCCACGCAGAGGCTTCATTGATACTTTGCACTGGAGTGTTACACTTGGGCCCAGCACTCTCACAGCTTGGCGGCTGTTCAAAAATACTGTCAAATTTTGTCAAGCAAGCTGTGCACATCAGTTACAATGAAAATACAGATGGGATGGACAGGGGAAAACAGCAGGAAGCAAAATCTTCCTTAAACTGATCTAGATGGGGAACTTGACTGTGGTTTAGGCACAACAGGATACATATGGTTAGCCTTGTGGTGTCTACTGAGCAGAGTCAACTGAGCTTAATCTGACAAAGAACATGGGCCTGAAAGATGCCTGAAGATACCAACAGTGATGGGTATGACACATGATTCTTTGCTGAAGTAAGGCTTCATCCCATATTAGATGTCTTTCTTTAAAGACATCTTCTTTAAAAACTTTAAAGAGAGCATAAAAACTGACGGGTGCAAATTCTTTGCTGCATTTCCCTTCATTGCTATCCCATTCTCAGGCAATCCCTAAAACTTACATAAAATAATGACAACAGCTTCTCTGCATCCTTACATGCAGAGTTCAACCGCTTTGTGGAACTCAAATGAAAGAGTTCTCTCCATCAGTAATCGTGCAGAAGCAGCACTAGTAATCCTGTGTGATATCCTAAAAAGCTGGGGGCAAAATAATTGCTTGAAAGTCCAGAAAAGAAGAAAGTGATGGGCAAAACCTAGAGTTTTTTGAGACCTCAATTGCACACTGACTGGTGGTCTGCAAAATGGATCAGTTGTGAGAGGTTCCAGAACTTTGAAACCTAAGCTGAATTTAATTCCCCATTAATAGAAATGGGGGAAAACCACGACGGCACATACATGCAAAATTTTGTGGAAGTAGGGCCAGGAGATTCCTGCAGTTTCATGTAAGAAGGAATTACATCACCCTGCAGCTCTTTATGCTTGGGAATGTGTCCACCACAAGCTGCATTTGCTTAGGAAAAAAAGTAGATGGAACCATGTTTGCTCAAGAGTAAATGCACAGATGCTGTATTTGCAGAGGCTGGAGTTCACCTGGTGCATCACCCACCTCTGGCTCTCCATAGATGAGTTGCTACCAAAAGACATCCAGAGGTGATCTCAGAACAGTACTTCAAATAAGTAATGTTCTATAAAAAAAATGTATGCTTTTACTTGTCTAAATGTAAAAGATCTGGGGGAAAAAAAAGAAAAAAGATGAGATGTCTGTTGTTGTCTCAGCTAATATGAGAATACACTGAGCATCCATCAGCTTTACTTTTGTGATTACTCTGTTATGAGAATCTCTTTATATCCTGAGCATCCTCACAGTTATATTCTTGTTTCTTTGCTACAAGACAGTGAGTTTGTGACCTAAAACCAGAAAAACTTGCCTATTGATACGAACAGAGAGGTGAGAATTAGCTTTAGCCAATGCTTTGTCTCTGAACCCTAATTTAAAATTGAGGAAGTCTTATATCAGCCACTCTTCTTGAAAGTATCTACTGGGTTTGATGCTGGTTCTGCCATCCTTAGGTAGACTAGATAAAATCAGAATTTAGATAATTTACATTATTTTAATCTGGACTAACATTAAAAAATTATGAAAATCTTCCAAGCTGGTAGAAGAGTGTCTCTCCAAGGAAGCATTTCTTGCTGTCCCTCTATCAGCAACCATTTCACTTATGTAGAATTTAGCTTGTTAAGAAAATAAAGCTGGGGTTTTGTTTCTTCTTCTTTTTTTTTTTTTTTTAAATTTTAATCCCTGTACTTTTTCAGCCACTTTTATTTTTTAATACTATGGTTACTTTTCTATTGCTGGGAAAAAATCCTCTCTGGTCAGCTGTATTAATGATGGAGTAGACCGTGATTTCCAAAGAAGTTGTTGTTTTCTAACCATATATATGTATGGAAGCAAGATAGTGTGGCTCCTGGAAAACCCAAGTATCAAAAAAAGACAGCTTTTGTCAAGATTTGAAAGAAAATCCATTGCCTCAGTACATCTAACCAAAGCATGAGCACAGACATAACCTTTCTTTCTTTACAATTGCAGACTTGCAGATAGACACTTGCCTCCAGAAAATTGGAAAACTAGATATTAAAACCTGACACACATTTAAGATTTCACATGTTCACTTACATAGATTAAAAATGCAAATGAAGCTGGCTTCAATGAGATGCTGACCTGAGATCAAGCTTTCTGAAGACAGGCTCTTTCCACTTTCTTCAGAAGAAAGAAAAAAGGAGTTGAGTTTTTATTCACCTGGATGAAAAAAAAAAAAAAAAAAAGAGTGTAAGAATTATTTATAAATATGTATGAATAAATATTTAATTATATATGTGCTGAATGGTTTAGCTGTTGTTCAGCAAATACATAATTTGTTAATTTTGCCTGCTTCTACTGAATAATTTATTCATCAGATCAGCTCTTTTAATATTCACTAGATGATCGGCTGATCAAATCCTGTTAGCTGAATATGTTATTTGATTTTTTTTGCCCTTTTCAAAAATCACTTAGTCTATTGGAAGAACATTGCTATGATTTATTAGTGGTATATTCCATCCAGTCCATGGTGACATTCTTCATGAGTAACCTCCAAAGACAGGAGATATCTTGTTCTTGTCATATGATATTAAACTTTTGTAATCCTGACACGTATTAGGTGTCTTTGACCAGGGAAATAAAACCCTACATCCAATAGTACATTTTTGTGTCACAAATTCATGGAAATACACGTATGGCGTGCTTTATTTTTCATTTGATGATTGAATAGTCAATTATTTAGATGAACTGCATCAATCATTCCTATATTCTGGTTTATCCAAGTGTCTATCCTGCAGTTTTTTCAGTACTCTGTCTTTGCAAAGGATTTCTTCTAACCTCTAAAATTGCCATATAGCTTCAGAGATACCCTGACATTACAGTGTGGAACAAGATGGAGAAAGGACAGTCTAATCCTTTACAAGCCAGCCTTGAAGTCAATCATCTTATAGCCCTTTGTAGCTAGAAAAGGACTTCTTACACTTAGCACTTGAAAGGGGAAATTCTTAGCTTTCGATTGTACTGTCTTCATACCCAGGGAGGTCTGCAGAGATCAGGCAGTAAAGCCATGGTGTCATTCTGTTTGGAAAATAATTTAATGTTTTTATAGTATTCTCCGACATTTTCATAATTTTTAAAGCTTCCGAGGACATACTTTTTCTCTTAAGTTGCTGAAGCCTAAATATTCAAGTAAGGCTAGCTTTGTAAAAAGGAGGTTGCAAAAAGTATCATCAATCCATTAAAAAAAAAAAAAAAATTCTCAAGCTAATTCCCTGTAACATTCCTGTGTAAGACTTACAGAAATACAGAAGAAACAACAGGGCAGTGACCCTGAAAAATATTGAGACCACTGCTCTGAAACGACCTGTGTAATTTTGAGCTGGTGCCAGTCAAGACTAGTGCTGACATCTAGTACTCAGATGTGTGTGCCACGATCTGCGTGCTACCGCCTAATGTATTCCAGATTTCAAGATGCATGCATATGTAATAACCTATATAATATTCCATACAAAAATTGCATTAAGAAAATGTTAAAGTTGCCTAGTTCGGCATTTAAAAGTCAGGAAATAAAATTAAGGTTGTACATGCAACATTAACTCTGTTCCCTAGAGCATTTGCCTATGATACAGTCTAATTACATGATCAAATATTATTTCTCAGATTATACAGTATAATATCTACATTTTTTTTTCATTTTGCAAAGTGTGAGGTGCATTAGGGAGGCTTCAGCTTCACCTTCATATAAAAAGACTTCAAATAAACATTGTCAGTCTGGAGAAGGGATACCTGGAAAGGGTTATAACAAGGGGTTGTAAAAGAATGAGTGGTGTAGGAAAGGTGAATGAAGAATGATGATTCAACTTCAACTGTAAAATCTGGGGAACAGTCATTCAACTAGCAAGTTTAAAACACACCTATTTTACATGCCACACACATGGACTCAGCACTGTAGACTCGGAGAAGATCCAAACTATAATGCATTCAAAATAAATCAGAGAAATGTATAGACCATAGGGCTGTTGCTGACTGTTACATGTGAGCTAGAGGTACACTGGCCATGCCAAGGAGTCATTAATTGCATTGCAGTTACCCGTGTTTCCATGCAAACTAATGGTGATGATGAGACCAGTAATACCCAACATTTGGGATCCATGCCACAAGGAAAGGAGAGGTGAGTGTGACTCCTTGGTCTGTTTGCCAGCTGCAAACCCCAGCCTCAGAACTGCTCTTTACTGGAGATGCTTCTGTGCACCACAATAACCCAGCCTAAAATTTTTGCAGGATGGTTCCTGTAAGACTCCATTCCTGTTCACTGCTCCACACTCAAGCAGGACCTTGCCTTAGAACTGTAGAACTGGGTGTTTTAAACACTGACTGGAGGACAGCTGAATCCTCCACGATGTTTCTCAGCCATTTGAGGCATATATGTCTGCACCTCAGAGTCTTCTCTCCCAGCCTCTAGGGACAGGTACTGAGTGTGAGATTGTTATAATCCACTGCTGGCTGGAATGGAGTGCCCTTGGGCCAGCCAGTGATAGTGAGCAACCCTGGGAGCTCTGGAGCAGAGATGCCCAAGGGGACACAGGAGCTGACACACTCTCCAGGTACAGGCTGTGTTCCCACATGAAGCACAAAAACGGATTTGGGGCTGTTTGACTATGACATGGGAGTGTATGTCAGGCAGAAATCAGGTGGAGATGACAGCCATGTGATTGACCATATTCACAATCTATTCCATTTACCTTGCATATATTATCTGCCTCCTTCACCTGCACTGTGACTGCTAATTCGTTTTTTTACAGAGAGCCTTTTTCTTATGCTAATGAGGTTCTTTAAACAATTGTTGCTAAAACCTCACTGGCTTGAAAAGAAATGGTCCTTTCTTTTCCCAAAGTGCACAACAGTCCTTCCTTTACTCCCTGACAGGCTTGAAATGACAGTGTGGCTCCACTGAAGGTTTAAGGTCTGTTATTTCAGTCTTCATTTGGTCTAGAAATCAGTATTTTACATAATTAAAGATCATGAAATATTAGTTCTGGGAATTAGATTTTGAGGAAATCTTGACAGATAGCAAGGTATTATGTATAATTAACACCAAATAATCTACAATTAGATTAGGTTTAGCATATACAAATGTTGTTTTTAGGAAACCAATGATACTTTACAAAATGTGAGTGATGTGATGATTTTTGCACTCTCTGAAGTCTAAGGTTCTCCATGCTTTTGTAGATAAAATGACATAAAAACATTGCCAATTTTCACCTTAAAAGATCTGAATTCTTAATTTTGTGTTTTGTAAAATGTCTGTAACTTTCTGTAATGCAGATCTATATGTAAGACCTCAAGATTATATCTGGGTGGGGCAAAATAAAAGAAGCTGTTCAGTTTTTATGGAGGGAGGAGCTTTCTATATGTGGGGAAAACCAAGCTTGATGTTTACATCTGCCATGCAACAGTGACCCATACAGTAGGATTTTCAAGCAGAGCAGAAAACAGTAAAAGGAAGTACAGTCTTGTTGTAAAAACATAAACTAACATGCTGACTGTATGCAGCTGTCCAATTACATAGCTGTATTTGGAAAAAAGGTCATTAGTAATTTGGGGAGGGGGTTATTTTGCCATTTATGTGTATGGGTATAAAATATACCAAAATATACAAGCACTGTATAAACACTCTGCACTGGAACTAATCACTGCATAACACCCTCGGCACTGGGGAAGGTATCTCTTCATCCTGCTGCACATCTTTAATACAGAGATTGCAAACAAACCTTGTCTCTCTCTTTGGTTTTCTAAAATATTTCTCTTTTTTTTTTTTCCTCCAAACTGGGGACTGCCCATTCCACTAATGGATAGAGAAGAAGCCATCAATCTTTTTATCTCTGTGAGAGACTCAGCTACCAGCAGCTACTGTCTCTGGAGAGTGTGGCAGCCTTGCTCTGCTCGCTGTCCATCCATGGGGACCTGTGTGAGTTCTCTCTGGACTCTTCCCTTTCTTTCCAAAATAATCCCGGAGGTATTAAAAACTCATCTCTGCTGACTGATATTCCATCCAGGGCCAGATTTGTGCAGGACAGCTGTCCTGAAGGGCTGGCATGGTTGGAAGCATCTTTGTGTTCCAAGATGTGTCTCCAGTGCCTGTCCCCTACCCTGTTCCATTACAGTTGTGCCTTGCCATGTGCAGGATTTTGCACCTCCCTGGCAGACGACAATGTCACAGGAATGCAGCACAAAGACAATTGGCCTCGAATAGTTGCTGTGATGGCAAATACATGGGTGGAACAAGTTTAAAAGCATCTGCCTTTAAAGGGAATCTTTCACAGCTATGTGAATTCCTAGCCCTCTGAAAAGTCTGCACACATGGCCAGCAGTATGATGGGGTAAGGCTGCTTCTCTCCAGAGCTGTTTCCAGGTGGAAGAAGTGGTACAGGCAATATGATCAAACCTTGGCCACAGATAGAAGAGCACTGGAGATGTGTTTTGACCCTTCTTATTGAAGGGTCAGGGTTGGTTTGGTTTTTTTTTTTTTTTTGGTGATAAATCCACTTTAAGGTCAGTAAGTCTGCAAGTTAGTCTGTCAAAAAAAAACCAAACAAACAAAACAACCCTGAAAAAGGAGATGTTCAAATGCCTGAGACATCACAGCCTCCCACCCGCAGGAGAAAGCAACCAGAGACTGCTTCTTTTGAATATCTGGGGGGAGGGGGGGAATTAAGATATTTAAAGAGGCACAAACTTATGGATTCATTTTTTCAGACTCATAGAAGCCATTAAATATTTGCAAAGCAGTTTTTCTCTCTAACATTAGACTTAATTGGAATAAATTAGCTGAAAGACATGATTTCAAGAATGGTAACAGCTGGATTCTGTATGAACTTGGAGTTTAGGGAGTGTGTTTTCTACTCTTCCATAAAGGAAAGAGCTCTTAGTATATAACTTCTGAGGCATTGTAAGAAAATAAAAGATGACATAATTCTTTGCTCTTAAAACTGACTTAAGTTAGATGATGCACAGACACAGATGAGACAACTCGGAACTACAGCTTTCATCAGGGCTGACAAAATTCTTGTAAATTAAGACTTTTTAAATCAACAGAATGAACCTGGTTATAACAAGTTAACAGAGGTTACATGACCTAAATTCTGATTTAAATTGGTCAAATGTTGGTGCTGGTAAGAGAATATAAAAATATGCTATGGAGAGAATATTATTAAGACATTCACAGGAAGAACCAGGTGAAGCTGTATCCGAACATTAGGATTGTGGGACAGTTTTCAAAACTGATAATCAGTAAAAAATTGACTTCATGTGAAAAGACAAACATCTCAGATCCTAACTGCTAAAACTCCCCATCAGAACATCCACTAACATCCAGCTCCATGCTGTAATGCAAATGGAATGGCTCTGATGCTTAGTGCTTCAATGTTGCATTTCTAAATTCTCTGTGTTAAATGGACTCCTGCTATTCCGAACAACAGACCTCAACCCTATTACAGCAAAGAAACAGCAGAAGATATGTGGTTTCAAAACTACTGTCAGATCTTGTGTAGTCAGTAAATGTTGTGGGCTCGTATGGTGCTCAGTTCTTGCAAAAAGTATGGTTTAGAGGTTTGCCCCAGACCACATAATAAAGCTGGCAGAGGAGAATATGATTTAGGATCAACCACCTGCCATGTGGCACTTAGTTCTCCATCCTATGCTGCTTCTTGATCATGCTAAGTTAGTCACAGCTCCAGAAGCAGAAATAGGAGGAGTTGTTTATTATCCTCAGCGCAGTAATGATACCTCAGGCCACAGTGATAAGTAATTGAAACAACAGGGGTCTTAGAGAGACTTAAAAGCAGGGATCTTAAAATACACAGAAACTGGTGTATTAAAAGAAATGTGTAGCTAAGAAGTTTCCAGCTATTTGCAGTATAATACAGCATCCCAAATTCAGTCATTCTAGAGACTTTGACTTCCACAGTGTCCCTTGATACTCACGAGAATGTAAAACTCCATCAAGATGAGGCTAAAATAATGGCAATAACAATCATAGTAACAAAAACAACGACAACATTATAGACACTTTTCTTTAAAGGGATTTTCACTTGTAAATGTAGTAGATGACTAATTTTAACACCAAGGTGTGACAACCATCATGTGCAATTAAGGACCCAATGCTAGGCAGTGATGAATATCTATGATCTAAAGCTGGTAAGGATTTAACTGAGTAAATAAAAATCCTTATAAATATTGCTGACTTATTGTATCATGTTCTTCTGGCCTGAAAATATATTATGTCATGATGACTACAGATTCAGATATTAAAAACAAAACAAAGTGATTTCTCTTCATTGGTGCTTGCCCTAAACAGATGTCATAGAGCCCTCCTCTGAGAATGGAAGGATGCAACCTTCAAAGCAAGTCTTATGCCATCAGACCTACTGATATGTATTTCTCTGTGTTCTTTACTAAATGAGATTGCATTTGATATTTTTTGTTTGTCTTTATGATCTGTTAATAACACTTTACCCACCCTTCATTCTTGTATTTTCTGCATAATTTTATCCAGTTCTTCTGCTTTTAAGATGATCCTAGAATTTTTAGTGCTATTCCATGTACTGCATGAATTTTGAGCATACACTTTATGCAGCTGAGATGTATCATATTTAACAGAAAGTTTTGCAAAACCATTGTCTCACATTGTAATGAGATACAGAGAGATTAAGGATATTTCAGTACTTTGGCTTCTGGATGGCACATGAAGGGCAATATGATTAAATGCAAGACAAAACTGTGAGCTGACTGATAAAACCAGACAAGTACATGAAAGATTCTTCTGTCAGAGGTTTTTCTTATTTGTCATGTAAATATTGCCTGAATGTACTATTACTGAATCTAAAGTTTGTAATTTTGCAGCTAGTAATTCTCCATTAGGGGTACTGTTTCATTTATCACTACTGGCTTGTCTTTGGAAGACTAGGAAATATGACAGAGTCATACGACAATAATCTCCCTTAACCCATGCTAACCTGGCTGTACCGTTCATTTCTAGTAGAGTGCACCAATTGCCAGGGGTGACTTCTAGTGCAAGTGCTGCCAGTGTGGCTCTGCTATGTATGAAAGCAGCAGCTGGCTCCCACAAAATGCTAAAAAAATAAAAAAATTTAAAAAAAGCCAGGCTCTCTAGATCTTCAGGAAAGAGATATGTATATCTGCTGTGTGGTTAATGTGCAGAGCAGGGTAGCACCATGACTTAGGATATGCTGGGCAGCAGCAGGCATCATTGTGAGTTGTTTCTGCCATGAAAGTGTGGACAAGTGGAGGAGAAATGAGTGTGACACTCCAGCAATCTCAGCTGACCTCTTTCAGGAACCAAGGAGAAACGAGTGTGACACTCCAGCAATCTCAGCTGACCTCTTTCAGGAACCAAGGAGGTATCTGCTTTGGGAAAGAGCTGGCTGGCTCAACCCAGCTTTGAGGATCCTGGTGCTGCACTGGGGAATGCAGTGGCTTAGGTTTCCCCAGCTTCAGCCCACTGTCCCTGAGCTGCTGGGGAAATTACCCTGACTTGAGGGGTGTGAATATGTAAAGCATGGAGTTCGACTTGTCTCAGTAACAGCATTCACACCAGGAAAAATAGGAGAACACTTGCTCAGCAATACTCCAGTTCCATTTTTATATCATGATGGAGAAGTTCAGTCTGATCCAGGCTTTTGGGATGTGGCTGGAGCACCTAAGCATCACACCACCAGCACACACTGGTTCTAGCAATGGCCAAGCTGTGCAGAGGTTTGGAGAGGTGTCTGGTGCCTGTCACTGGAAACAGGCACTGTCACTGCCTGCCTGCTGATGCAGGTTTGAAGAAAGACAGGGCTCACCATAAGCTGCTTGAGAAAATCATAGGCTCTGTGTAAATGGCACAAATTACTGGCCGAAGATTTTGAACAATGAATACATTTGTTCTCAAACTATTTATGAACAGGAAGAAAACAAACCTCACAGTAAGACAGTGATGTGTTGAATATGTTTTGTTTGCCTGGCATTAATGGATATCTGAAGGAGATGGGTTGTACACTTCATTCAGTCAAGCTGTAGAGATAATCAAAGGGGTGAGAAATGCTTCCAAAGGATCCCCTTTTGCATTCTTCAAACATTCTCTCAAACTCCCAATGAATTCAGTACAGAAAAATTAAGATGAGGCTTACATCCTTGCAGGTCTCCTGTCACCCTGTGCAGTTGAACTGAGACCAAACCATCTCCCAGAGCTCATGTGGGAGCAGCACAATTGCCCCTTTCTGTATGCCATTAGTCACATGTATTTTTCAGTCCCTGGGCTAGATCTCTGCAGGCTGCATGTGACCTGCTGCCTGTCCCCTGCTACACTCTTTCCACAAGGCCCTCCCTGTCACCTGGGGAGGGAGATGTGCTGTGCAGTCCCCGGTGTCTTGATAACAAGCTATCTGTCCGCTCTTGGTGAAGTTCTGGGGTCTCTCATGGATATGTGACACCCAGGAGTAAAAGAGAATTATCACTATAAAAAAAAATCTGATCTTTTCATGTCTAGAATTCGTTCCTGTGTTTGTGTGTTATTGCATTGCATTAAGCTCTCTCTAAAAACAAAAAGCTGCAATTCATAATCAGAGAGGGGGGAGAGACAGAGAGAAAGAGAGAGAGAGAGAGAGACAGACACACAGAAAAAGTAATGCTGGGAATCCCAGGTTGGTGAAAAGGAGAGGAAAAGACCAACACAATATTGCTGCCTGAGATGATTAAAGACACTTCAACATTTTAT
Source organism: Regulus satrapa (assembly GCA_013396955.1). NCBI lineage: Eukaryota > Metazoa > Chordata > Aves > Passeriformes > Regulidae > Regulus > Regulus satrapa. The sequence goes on along the minus strand of VWZN01009888.1, from coordinate 102,331 downwards.
AGGGAACAGCCTGCAAAACTGCTACAGAAAATGGTGGGAGATAAGGCAGCAAAGGAGATGTTATCAGAGCAAGAAGTTGGTGATATTTTTTTGAAAAATAGTCACTACATGAAAAAATCCTCTCTTGTCTCAAAAAAAAAAAAAAAAAAAGCGCCAAGAACAGATATAACCAAGGAATGTATAGATGATCACTGTCCCATGCTTCATTCAATCAGGCAGTCAAGATAATTAGAAAGTATGGGGAAGATTGATTAATGGCGAAGACAGACATTGAGTTGACCTTTTCTTTATTACTACAGCAGTACATTTAAATAGTCTCCACTTAGTAGGGTTTAAAATGGAAAAGTGAGCTGTTATAGATATAGTAAATGTGTAGCTAGGAATGCATGATCTAATACCCCTATTCTGTGGCTTGCTTTCCACCTATAGTCTCCACACCATCTCATCTGAACATGAATTATTTTAATTTCTTGAATTCATGATCCAGCAGTTACATTAGTTACTATTTTAAGAGAAAACAGTTTATTTAATGGTAGTGAAATAGATACAGTTTAAAATGTTTTTAAATTGAAAATATGAAAACATAGGGGCCAGCGCTACTTTGTGGATTCGCAACAGTTTTGCTATGCACAGGAGCAGGACAAGGGAAGCTGAGCCAGACTCCTCATGCTGGGATCCCAAGATTCCGTGAGGGAAGGTATCCAGGACTTTCTTGTGGTGCCTTCTGCTTAGGAGAACCTGGCACGTCTGCAGTAGGGTAACCTGGGCCTCTCCTTCATCATGTCAGAGATTTTTGGCTCAGTGACCCACAGCTGGGGCCAGCGGGGCTATCACAGCACCACTGCCACCAGCAAGTGTCAGAGCACAGAGAACAGACAGGAATCTCACGGGGAAAGAAACTAGGCAAAGACATCTTTCCAGCAATTAGCCAGTCCCCTTGGTGTGAGGGGAGGGCTACCAAGCAGGCTCCAAGGCAGGCACAGCACCAAGAGGACAAACTGCAGGAGGGGCTTGCAAGGATTTGCGGTGCCCATAAAAAAGGATCCTAAGCCAAAGAGTGTAGCTTGCAATGCTCACCTGGCAGAATTGAGGGGGGGGCGGAGGGCGTTGAGGGTGGGGGTGAAAACATAATCCAGGTCACAAGTTTCAGGAGCTGGCTGACTTGTGCCTCTGGGCTAATGGTGTGGAGCTGGACACCTGAGCAGCAGACTTCAAGGCAGAGGAGTGCTGCCTGGGTCATGTAGGAAACCTGGGTGTGTCTAGGGAATACCCCTCTTGGGAGAAAAGGTTAATTTACCTTTTTATGCAAAACAATCTTCTCTCTGGTGAGAAACACGGTGAGCTGGGCTCCATAAGGTGACCCTAATAGCAAATGTAAATGAGAAGTAGAGGCAGGTACAGACACTTTCAGCAGCAGAGTGTGAGAATGGATGATGCAGGATTTTGCCTGGAGGCAACTCAGGGCAGAAGGGTTGTCAGATCTCGAACAAAGACAATGCACTGTGTATCCTGCCATCAACAAGGGCTGGACCACAAGCAGCGTGGGCCTGAGCACTGCTGAGCCTGCTGTGGAGGGCCCAGTTTCCCACCGAGGTTCAGTGATACCTGCTAAAAAGTCACAGCATATTCTCAGCTGCTGAACTGAGGAGTGGCGTGTAGTGCCCAAGGCTGCTTGTGGAACAGTGCTTTTCCTCACAGGCAAATCTGCAGGGGAAAGGGAGAGCAGTTAATTAGTAAAACTGGAAGGTATTAGGAAAATAAATATGTATTTGGAAGAAAATTCACACCAACTTATTTGGTATAATGCAGGTGAAATCAATGGATTTCTACAAATAGTGGCTTTGCAGAAGTTTACAAAATCAACAGGGAAACTATGACATTAAGCAGTGTTTACAACTACAGAGTAGCGTTTCAGGCAAAAAATGTTATATGTTGTTCATTGGCAACCCCCCTCCAACTACAGGATTAGCCTTTTAATTTTGCAGAGTTGAAAACAATTGACATATCGTATGAAAAGTTTTCTTCTCTGAGTTATCTAAGCAGAAATATTCTTGACTGCCAGCATTGGGTCAGGCATTCAGCTCATGTAACCCAGCAGAACTCCTCTGGTGTCAATAAAACCACCTTGATTTACAGTAGCAGGAGACTGAGCAGCATATAGCTCTGAAAAATTGAGGTGTACATTTATTCATTATTTTGAAGGCAGAGGCTTGATCTGCTCTGCTGAGACATAACCTTGCTGTGCCAGACAGCTATGCTGAGGTCTCCACAGGCTCAGGAGGACCAGGGTTTGCTCCCAGACTGTACTTTGCAGGGAACAGCTCCCTGTTGAGTAGGAGCAAGTCCAGCACTTCCTGAGGAATGCCTCTTTACCCTAGCCCATCAAAAACACACTTACAATGGCAATTAATTGGTTCTGGGATACCCTCCAATGCAAATGGCCGCATCCAAAGCCCTCTATTTTGCTGCTCTCAAAGGGCACCAGCGCAGTCTCGAGGGTGTCAGTTTTGAGACTGGTGCTTTATATGCATCTAGGTCAGATTTCATCTGTGACCAAACACGTGAACAGTGATCCTGTGCTGATCTCGAAATGGGTGTAGGGCCATGGGGAGGCTTTTGTAACGCTGCTGCTCCACTTGCTGCAGTGTGGGTGTGAGAGTGGTGAGGGTCTATGCCAGCTCATGGAGATGCTGGTGCCTGTCTGCCTTTGCTGGGCTGGACAGAGCCCTCACAGTTCTGTTCCTAGAACACTGGCAGGGAGGTGAAGCTACAGAGTTGGTCTTGCTGACAGTATTGCTCTAATTTAAATAATGATGTTTAAAGACTAATAAGGAAACCTCAAAATATTAAAATGCATCTGCTTTTGAAACCTTAGGGCAACAAAAAACTGTTGTGAAGATCACAGAAGGTGTCAATAGGTTAGAGCCAGGTTTGGTTTAGTGTTTATACTGTATTAAATGCCACAGAGCCAGGAATTCAGTGTAGTGAGATGCAGAATACTTCTATCTAGTACTGAGCATTTTCCACTCTCATCCAACCTCACCGGAGGAAACTCAGGGAGCTCCATACCTCAGAAAGTGACTGCAAGCTCTGACATTTGAATCACACTAATAAAGTAGTTTCCCTTGGTGGGTTGTGCATTCCCCCTCCCCATAAGTTTCAAATAATACTACTCCTTAAAGTAGGAACAAACATTTTACTTATGGCTAGAATGCATTTATTGGTAATTTTCACATAAATCAACTTATATGAAAATGTATTCATAATCCAAGCCTTCTCTATAGTGATAAAATGTTTCTGCTTCTGTGGTAGAAAATAGCTTATTATGCAAACAGCATTGCTAGTGTTACATTATGCATAGGAGTCACCTGGAGAACATCACAAAAGCTTCAACCAAAGGGAAAAAAAAGAGGGGAGAAAATCGGGTGTTCCATTTACTGCACCACTTGCCTATTATAATTAGCTGTAAATGAGCTGATATCTGTACTTTGAAATGTATTTCATATATGCCTTGGTAACATTATACAAATAAGAAAAGCAGAAGAGAATGAAAGGATATGAAACTCACCCAGAAATGGCCTTGCAAAATGTCACCCCAATTAAAAAAGCAAAAGTCAGTTGCCATTTTTAAACTGGTTAGTCATGTTTACTTTGAGAATACCTTGGTTATATTTATATTCTACTTGATTTAATTCAGGATGCTGCAAGTTCCCACTGGACTTTCATCATTATGAATGACATTGTTGAGAAGTCTGATTAAATAAGATCTGCTCAGGCTAAAACCCATATTACCTCAGATATGTTTAAAATAATAATGGGGGAAAAAAAAGAATTAGTCCCAGCACAATCGTTCAAGGCCCATTATCTCATGCGGTCTTTCTTATTGAGGATAAAATAGTGTTTTTAAAAAAAAAGTGGAAGGATGAGAGCAGCCCTCTCAAGGAAGGATTTGAGGGTGGTGGTTGATGAAAAATTCAACATGAGCTGGCAGTGTCAGAAAGCCTAGGGATCCTGGGCTGCACGAGACGGAGTGACCAGCAGGTTGAAGGAGGTGATTCTACCCCTCTCCTCTGCTCTACGAGATCCTACCTGGACTACTGGGTACAGTTCTTGTGTCCTCAACATAAGAAGGACATGAAGCAGTCGGAGCAAGCCCAGAGGTCACAAAGTTGATGAGAGGACTGGAGCACCTCCCCTATGACGACAGGCTGAGAAAATTTGGGCTGTACATCCTGGAGAAGAGAAGGTTGTATGGAGACCTCATAACAGCCTTCCAGTATCTGAAGGGGACCTACAGGGGAAACCAGAGAGGAACTTTTCATCAGGAACTGTAGTGATAGGATAAGGAGTAATGGGTAAAAATTGAAAGAGGGGAAATTCAGGTTGGCTATTAGGAAGGAATTTTTTACTGTGAGGGGTGATTGCTCAGGGAGATTGTGGATACCCCAACCCTGGCAGTGCTCAAAGCCAGGTTGGACAAGGCCCTGAGCAACCTGGTCCAGTGAGAGGTGTTTCTGCCCATTTCAGGGAGGGAAGGGGAGCAGCTGGGGCTAGATGATCTTTAACATCTATTCCAATCCCATTCCAATTCAAAGATTTTATGATCACTGCAATAAGAGTAAGTCCTCTGGAGTCAGTGAATTCTTATAGCAGCTCTTGTGGGACATCTTTTAGGAAATTCTAGACAGACATCAGAGCAGCTCTTGTCCAGAGCAATTTTATAGTCACAGTTGTTTAAGACAAGATCTCTGTGATTTTTAGTCTGAGGACTGGTATTCAAGTATTTCTGAGTCTTTCACATACTGCTCAGTGTATAGCTCCCTGCACTAGCACTAACTTGTCCACTGTCTTTATGCCTGCAGTGTTGTTACATCTCAAACTTCCGCTGGAAGAATTCCTTTGGCTGCAATCTTCTTGCAGGGCCAGATGTTTCCATTGTCTTCCCTAATTAGCTTGTAAACAGTGAGTTCTCTGATGGTTTTGGCTGTGTATTGAAAGACTAGTATTTCCATGAATCACTTATTTCTGAAAGTATTTGGCTAAGACTGAGCAATCTCTTTTATGATCTATTCATTAAATCAGCATTTGTGATAAAAGCAGGACAAACATAAGCAGAGCTTCACTGGCCTTCAGAATTGTTTAGTCTTGCCAGCCAGTCAAGAGAGGAAGTAAGCCCAGAGAAAAACCAGGTGACACTGAATTGAGGAAGGGATATGCTGTGAACCCATCCTGGTGCTCTAGGACTTGCTGCCAGCTGCGGTGCAGCCCTCTGCAAGGGTGCAGGGCTTGGTTGTGCCCTGCTGCCTGCTCTGCTCCTGGCACCGACCAGATCCCCTGCTCTGAGGCTGCTGAAACCTTGTGGAAATCCCTTCATCATTCAGCACTTTGCAATGATGGTGCTCCCCACACAGTCCCTGGCACCTGGACTGGGTCTGGTCAGGATGGACTAGAGCTGCAAGTTCCTGCTTTTTTTAGCCCAACCCAAATTTGCTCTGTCATTTCATGTCCCTGGTCAATACGGCTGTAAGTTCACATGATCTAAGGAAACAAAAAGAGTTATACAGTGCATGATATAGTGATCTTCCAAAGTCCTGAAGGCACTGGATTTCACCAGTCACCAGGTGGTGAAAAGTCACTCACTGTTGACTTCTGTTGGCCCTGGAGTCATGCTCTGACATTGCAGAAGGGTGGCTGGTAGTTCCTCACTGTGTCCAGCTCTCCTGGGCTCTGGGGTTAAGAGAATCAAGTCTGCCTCATGAGGCCTCATGCCAGCATCACAGTTGTTTAGTTAAGCAAGAAGCTCCATGGGGTTGGGGCTGTTAGGCAGGAGTGGTGTAATCTGAACAATGCAGGTGTCTTACACCTTTTGGCTGTGCAGGGCTACCAAATGACACAAGGCGGGAGGAGGAGAAGCAGCTAAGAAAGTATTCTGAGAAGAAGGCTGGGGATTGATTACAAGTCTCTGAAAATTTGTAGATGATTGAAGACTGTTTAAACTCACTTTACCATTGACAAGATATGGGTGCTGGCAAATAGAAGCTAATCATAATGCATTTTCAGTTTTGGCAACACTTTGATCAGAGCCAGGGAATGTTTTCATTTCATTAATGGTTTTCATTAAACTCTCTTTTGGATACATGATGGGGAAGAGATGAAAAATATCACTGAAAAAAAAACCATGTTAACATTTCATGATATATAGGAACATATGTATAGATGTATATAAATGCAAGCAAATATGTATGTATACCCATCTATATCTATATCTATAAATCTAAGACTCAGAACGAGAAAAATAGTCTGTGACTCATTTAAGACCAAGAATCCTGCAGTCCAAAGCCTTTTAATAAGGGACAAGATCCTAACAAGAATCTGGGGCAAAATATTCACAGGAGTGTTTTAGAAGTTAGAATTAATCTGTGACAAAAAAATAAATAAAATTCTGAAAGTGGCCTCTGCACTTTTTCTTATGGAGGTTACATGAGGTGACACTATGGCTGCTAAAGAAAGTAGAGGAAAAGGGAGTGACAGAAGTCCTGGTCAACAAATATAATGTATAGATATGCAGTGAAAACCAATGTAAGCAATTATAATGTCTGATATTTGCAAGAAATGCAAAGTTGAAATGGATTATGTTACTTTGCAAGAGTACACATGCCAGCAGAGTGTGCACAGATAAAGCATGGACAAAGAAGATGACAGCATCATCAGCTCAGAAAAATTCTCTCAGACCAATGGACAGGGCTGCAGAAGATGAATGGGAGATTAACTTGAAATCAAATGGAACTTTTATGAATTTTAAGTTGGACACAGATAGACAAGCTGGTATGAAGCCAAAAAACACAGATATTCTCATGGACACAGCTGCAGACAGTGGGGAATTGGAAATGCTGGAGCTTACAGAGGGAAACATATCTCTACTAAGAGAGCATGTGAACTAAATGTATAGCAAATACAAAATTAATAAAAAAGGACCTGCAGATGTGCCAAAGATGAGGGGATCTATTTTTGGCTTTAAACTCCAATGTAATAAAGAAACTATGGTTATTACAGAGAAAAAATAATGAAAATATTTGATAAGAAATATCAAATACATTGATATTTGAGGGGATCATTCAAAGGACAGGCAAGGAGGAAAAAACTCCAGACTGAATCTGAATAAACCTCTTATTCTCTATCTAACACTTCCAAATCATGTTTTTCTCTCATCCTAAACCAGAATGCAAAGCTCAACTAGTGAAATCGCTGCTACTCAATCACAGAGTAAGCGAAGTGTCCCTCTGGAGTAGATGCAATTTCTGGTCATTGCAGGGGAGAAGAGAACCTGTGGTTACTTACTGATATATTAAATAAGGATATGGGAGCTGAAGTCTGCTACTCAGAGAGAGAGGTCTCTGGAAACATGGACCTTGCCAAAGATACTGTGATGTGTCAGTGCTGTTCAGCCCTTATGAAAAAGTGCTTGCTCACCCCAGGTGAGGTGTTGCTGACTGTACGAGATCATTACAAGTGCCCACAGCTCAAGTTATTTTCCTGGAGAGAGTTCAGCAAAACCCTCATCATCCTGCACCCAGGTTTTCCCTTGGTCTAGACTGAAAATTTTTTCTCCACTTTCTCAAGCACTTCATCCTATCTCTACCTTGTTTGTGATACCACCTGCCTTACAGTACTAATCAGTTGATTAAAAAAAATAAAAATCTGTCCACTATTTAATAAATTACCTAATGAAAAGATAATTAATGAAAGAATCCTTCCAAGCTTGTGCTACTCTTCAGGCTTTGGGAGGCTGTGGGTGCTCCTGGTTCATCCTGTGGCCTGGGTCTCTCCCAACTCCATGGTGCTCTGCTTGTGTCAGGACAGGTCTGTGTGGCTCTCCAAAGATTATAGAGAAGTCCTATGTCAGCAGGAGTTCCTTTTTCCATTCGTGGGTTCACCCCTGCAGGATTGGCGATGGGCTGCACTAGCTCTTAGTGATAAATATGCAGAAAATGATTGAGTAATATTAACTGAAAACTTACTCTGCCCCCAAATCAGCATCACAAGTGCCCTGCCTGGATTTACGAATTAAATGACAGACCAGGGTGAAAACCAGCAGCAAGTATTGGGCAGTACATATGCAGATGGCAATAACAAAAACTCAGTTGCAGGATGCTGATGATCCTGCTGCTTTCTGAGTTCAGCATAAGGAAGATGATTTTTTCCTGAAACACAAATGGTGATGAGCATCCATTGGAGAGGACATCAGACTAGATGACATCTAAAGGTTCTTTCCAACCCAAACTTTTCTATGATTCTATGATCCCTCCTGTGTGATGCCCAGATGACTTTGCTTTGACATGAAAACTTGTCATGAGTTCATATTCCATCAGTCTCACAAATTCCATCTTGAGTTTCTCAGAAGGTTTTATCTCATGGCCTATAAAAGTGAAAAGTCCTTTAACATTCAATATACTCAGCTTAGGTTAATTAGAAATTAGAAAAAATGGGTTTGAGGCAGACTAGAGAGGCAGAGACAGTTCAGTGTAATGACACTAAAGTTGTGACATCTTTGGTAATTGATTACTTCTGGAGAGAGGCAGTAGCTGAACTGGAAAGGTAGAGTCACTGCATCCCTGCAGCACCCTTCAGAGAGATGCTACAGATTGTGCAGGCCTTCAGGTCTGGCATGGAGGCCAGAGGGATCACGCTTGTAAAGATACAAGCTCATTTTCCTGCTCTTTGTTAGCATTCAAATGCCAAGTACTAGTGTGCTTAAAAATTCACAGTATTTTCCCATTTTTCTAGGAAAAAGGATGGGTGTGAAAAGGAATGGTCTGGTACTGGCATGACTTATGGTGAGGTAAAAGACAGGCAGATAGCAAGAAGTGGCTTCAGGGACTGGAGACTTCTATGAGAGCCTCCCAGGGAGCTAACTGAGATTTTATGATGTTGACTGAGAGTCAGAGACAAGCAGGAGTGACTGTGCAGGGATGGAGGAAGGTGGAAAGAAGCCCGTAGAACCATGATATATGGTGTCCTTTAAGGCTGTCAGATGAGAGAGAACAGTGCTGTTACAGACACAAAGCTGGGCTCATAGGGTAATAGCTTGCTAAAGTCAGGCTGCAGAGTGGGATTATTATGGCTTTGGATAAGAGCTATTAACTATTGTTAAGGTGATTGATCACTTTTATCATTTTGGTTATGGAAGGAGTTTCACAATCAGAGCTAATCATGGGGCATTGCAGTGCCCCTGTCTGCCTAAATGCTGAAATCCAGAGACAGATTGTGAGGTGATTACAAAAATTGCAAGACCGTCATTTCCATATTGAACATGGACTGGGCAAAAATCATAACACATGTATTGCAGAGACACCACACATAGGGGAAAACACTCGGAAGCTTGCTTGCGGCTGTCTCCAGAGAGTGAAACAAACAAGTTTCCTAACTGTTCTGTTTAACTTTTCTAACACACAAAGTTTCTGCAGTTTTAAGGTTGTGCTGCTGGGCAACTCCCATGGTGTATGGGATGTTTGGGGACTTTGGTACAGACTTCTCCTACTGACTGTAAGATTCACTGAGGTTTCATCAGGGAAAGCTCAGAAAAAGCTTTCCCTGTACCTGTTTTGAAGTAAGGAGAAATAAAAATGCACATCACATGCAGAGGAATGGAGTAAACTTTAGTGTTGCATGGGCAAAGCCACGCATTCAGTTGTCTCCAGAGCAGCAAGATGCTTTCCAAGAATACAGACTTCCATCTTACTTTCTTGCATGGTCTGACTATGGCCTTTTAAGAAGATTTTATCTGAGAAGACTATCTGATGAAAAAAGAAAAATCCATATTAGTTAAAAATTAAACAGGTTTTCAGAAAACTGGTTGAATCAGACATATAAGCTCTAGGCATGGAAACCTGATCAGAAACAAAAGAACTAGTCCATGACACTGCAGTAACACGTGGCTGATCCTACATTCAGATTTGAGATGCCCAGAACCTATCAAATTAATTCACATCTATGCCTTGATGTTCTCTCTAGCAGGGGATAGGAGTAAAAAGAATAACTGTTGCCTATACACTCAGCAACAGGAAGATGGCATGAAGGAGGCAGCTCTCCTTCAGGCTGTTCTCACCTTCTCTTCTTGGGAGCACCATGAAGATCTGCCTACAAAAATAATGGATATCCACCATAAGCAATGTAAGGGTAATTTCCTAGTAGGAAGTGCATGTTCAGCTTAACCTTGCAGAATTTTTGCTTTTAATAGTAAACATAATAGAAACCAGAGGCAAGAGACTGCATAGGAACTGGACAGAATGGGAAGATAGCAATGACAGAGGCATAGCAAGTCAGGCTTTGATTGATTAGTACGAATAATAATTGGTACAATTAGAATTCTGCAACTGAGCAATGTACTATGGTGTGCAATATTAACAACATGCCAAAACAGCAGTGCATGTTTTCGCCAGGAAGGTCTCTCGAAATGCTGTATTGTGCAATGACTGACTGCTACAGGAATAAAGGCATCTCCCAGTGCAGCTAGTCTGCATCAGATTCCTCATGCAAAGAAACCTTTCCCTGTCACTGCTATGCTTGTTTAGACTCTGTTAGAGACCTTTGACAGATCCTACCTCAAACCTTTTCTGGTATTTTTCCATTTTCTTACTAGGAACACAGCCTCTTCTGTCCCTAAACTCCAATGTTTGCAGAATGTGTTTTTCTGCACAACAGACCTACTTTTGCCTTGGAAACACCAACATCATAATCCCTGAATTGGGAACGTGAGTCAAAAAGTAAGCATTGTGTGCACTGGAGCAGTGGGTTCCAGCTCAAGTCCATGTACATGAAGAGCCTGAAAGACACTTAGGTGGGTTCTCTTTGTGCTCCTTTGACATGGATGACCACCAATCAGCATTTAACCCATCAATTCATTAGTCATAACACATTCATCTTTCACTGATGCAAAAACAAAAAAAAATCCTGTTTATAGATGTTTTTCCAGTGGATAGAGTGATATGTACATAAAATGAATTTGAATTTATTTTTTATGACTAAATATATCTACCTTGGAAGAAGGTAATTTTACAGGGAATGGAGAGTCAGTGTCATCTGGTGTGCCCAGATTACAGACTGCTTCCTGAACAGAGAGGAAAACCAACTCTAAAGTCTCTGAATGTGCATGCTAGCTAGATTAGATTTGTACTGATGGCTTTTGTTTCCGTTCCCTTCTCTCTTGCCTAGTTTAATATGCAAGGCTATATATGGAGAAAATGTGTCTCTGTGCTGGCATAGCAAAGATAACCTTGAAGAGTATAAATGAATGTACGTATTGATGGAGCAATTTGTGTTTTTATTGATTTCTTGCTGTGTCTCGCTGAATTTCTAGTATGTTGCATAGGCTGTAACTATTTCGTTATGAAGAATGTTACAGAATGTATTTTCCCACACCAATTCTTAAGGGATATGGGCAATTTATACATGAAAATGTGAAAGAAAATATACAGTATATATTGATTATTATTATACATTACTATAAGTAGAGTTTAGGGCTGCAGCTAGAGATACTTGACATCAAAATAGGGTGACATACTTTCTGTATAGGTAGGCTGAGCTTCCAATGACATACCAAGATTTTAAGCCTAAAATACATAGCTTTTGCCAACCAGGAAAAAGTTGAAGGTGAAATGGTCACTCAGTGACATATTCCTGAGAAGATAGGATATTTTTGTAGAGCAATGAATAATGAATGGAGAATGCAAATAGGTGGCTAGGAAAAAAAAGGATGGGCTGGGTATCTTCTGTGCTGAGGGACTGGGTTGTGCTGTAGGACTTTTTCCAAGCAGCTGAAATGGGGCAAGGTGTCACCAAGATGAGGATGTTGGCTCATGTTGGATGAGGCAGGAACCCATCTAGGCCCTGATCCTGTGTGTTTCTGGATCTGTGATTCTTTCTTGAAACCAGTTATCTTCAGTTAGCTGCACAGGAGCCTGTAAATTAGAGATCTAGTCTGCATTGGTCATAGAGAGATTAACAGCATTAAACTAAAAGACTGTGGGTATCTGTATGTGTAGCTTGGTTAGATTTTCTTCCCTTGATCCATGTTTTGCAATTCCTGCTCCTGCCACACACTCTACCTTCCCTGAGCAGAGAAACAAAGCAGAGAAACAGAGAAACATATTGAGTACTAGGTCTGTGCAGCCTTGCGGGCTTTGAGAGTGGACACTGCAGACACCCAAAGACAACTCCATTCCAAATTTGAACCATGTCTCCCTTCGGCTCAAGGAATAGGAACTGCACATTTCTTTTCTTGTGGCACATGAATAAGTGTGCTTATCCCACTCTGGAAATTAATGATATTGGAGACACCGGGCTGAGAAAAGAGCATCTGCCTTCGGTCCAGTATTTGCTCTCTAAAAGGGCCAGAAGTGGATGCCCAAGGAACACAAATAACAGTGCACATGCAGCACGATTCCTTTTAGATACTGAAGGACTCTACTTTGAAGCTATAGGTTGCTTCTGAACCCACATTTAGTAGTTGTCAGTAGCACCACTGTCCATGAATTTGTCTAATCTCTTCTGAGCTAATTTTTACTTGGCCTTTGTAACATCCTCTGGCATTAAATACCACAATTTAGTTAGACTTTCTTTTGTAGATTCAGGCCTCTTGTTTGTAAATGAGCATAGATGGCAATTAAGAAGGCTTTTAAAATGGAGAAGGGAAGCCATGAAGCTGCTCACACATACTGGATATATGAGAGTGAACACTGAAACATGCAGTGCCAAAGGCCTGAGTGACTAAAGGGTATGACTGCCAAAATGGAGTAGCAGTACTTCCCCAGTTCTTGCAGGATTTGCACTTACAAGAAATAGAGAGATTAATTATGCAACAATATGAGAATGCCAGAACAATGATTTATTGCATGATGTAAATTATCAATGAAGTTTGGGTCAGCTTGCAGGTAACTGTATATGATGATTGCCTATAAATGAAGATGATTTTGTCACATTACCTTTCCGTTCATCACCTTACTAAGATTTGAACTGAACAGTCTTCAGAATTTGTGTATACCATGGGTTTGTACCATTGTACTGTGGTAGAACATGTTCCTGTTTATTCTCAGCTCTTTGTGATGGTTTCTTTCTATATACTACATTCTTAAGACAACTACAGGGCCTTATTTTTGAAGAGTGACCATCTAAACCTAAAAGGCCAGCTTTTAATTAATGTATTTTAATTAATGTATTAATAGAGAAATACACAGATTTAACCACAATGACTTAAATCAGAGTGGGTTTTATGCATAGAGCTATAGGTACGTCAAGGCAGCTCATCCCTGAAGGGGATCACCAGTGGACAGAACTTGTATCCTTATTGTAACCTGGTGAGAAAAATGTGTTGGCACACCCTTGCAGGAGAGCAGCAGTGCTGCTAACCTTTCCTGAGCAAGTGCCAGGAGGGCTCCTGCTTAAGCCTGGCACTTCTCTTGTTAGCTTGCTCAATTCTTAACATTGTTTTGTTAAAACAACCTGTTAGTGTCTGAAGACTGTTCATTTCCTTGACTCCCTTTCTTCTGTCTTAGTGTCTTGCCAGGAGTGACATCAGTCTCACAGAGTGAGGGTCTCCACTTGGTGGTAAAAGCTGGGGAGGATCCAGGGGCTGGCTACCCTTGGCCTGCCTCTGGCCATGCCATGGATCCCACCTCTCTGAGCACTTGCACTTTGAGCGCTTTAGAAAGGCAGATTTTACTCCATAACACTCATGTGGAGAGAAACTGGAGAAAGGTGAATGGGCCCACAGCAAATTTGATTACATGGAAAAGCCTTATTTTCAGTATTCTGTTTTGGGAAAGAGCATGTGCATCTCAATCCAAAGGAGAGGCAAGGCAGATGTCCGGCTGGCTTCCTGAGGGCTGGTCGAAACGCTTCCTCATCTCCATCCACACAGACTCAGCTGGAATGGGCTTTGGAGCCCTCCTGCATTTGCTCATGGGCTCTGCCTGGCTGAGCTGAAGGACTCAGCTGAGCTGGCATCCAAAGATATCTTCTTTCAGGTGTCTCTGTGTGGAGGGCTGGAGCCAACCTTGGAGCCAACCCTGTCCTGAAGCTCTGAAACCTGGAAACCTTTTGATAAATTGCTGCCCTAAATTTAAATCTGTCAATCTCCAAGACACCACATCTTCATTAATACTGCTATTGAGGGGAGCAGAGAGGTGATGCTAAGGAGCTAGGGACAGAAGATCCCACAGAGTTGACAGTAGGATTGCTGGTTTTAGTGAGAGATGTGCACAGAGTCCCGTTTCTGCGGGAAATTCTAGTGGAATTTTCCTTCTGTGTAAGACACTGAAAAAAGAAAACCTGTGGGCAAAGATAACTGAATGTTCTGATTGGCAAGAATTATATGTACAATTTTATTTTTGATTTTAAGTTTCTGAACTAAATAACTTGAGGATGAAATCATGTTAATCTAGATCAAGTATGTTATAACAGATGTTATAACTTTTTGACAAAAAAGCCTAACTGAAACAAAATGTTATATTTTTTCTAGTTGAAACATATTCTGAGAGAATGCTTTAAGCACACTCTGTTTTGAATGTATTTTTAAGTGGTTTAAAAACACTTCTATAATTTCAAAGAAAATTAAAAAAGATTACTAAAGATAAAACAATTTTTTCTGAGATTTGGAATATTTAGCAATAATGGGCAACACAAACTCATAAAGTATTTTTAAAATGGCCTATACCCTCCTACTGCTTTACTCTGAAAAGTAATTGCTTTTGAAAGCTACCACCCTTCTTTTATATAAGATGTCACAGTACTTTCATTAATTTATGCTGACAACATTGTAAAACACCCCTCCAGAAGTACACAGGAGGGGGAAATTTCCTGGGAATGTTTCACATCTCATGGACCACTGGTACCATTTGCTTGCAACCACAGAAGAGAGTTTTGTGTTTTCATATATTTCTCTTTAGAAAGAGTAGAGTGGGTTGGTGACAAAAAGGCTCTCAAAATACATCAATGTTGCCAAGAAAGAAATATAAAGCTGCAATTTGAGGATCTTGAAGGCACTATGCGGACTATTAAACAAATGGAACAGCTGCTGCTGACAGAGGGGCGAGGTTTTCAGGGCTCAGGGAAACTCTTGTAATTACTTGTTAGGCTTGGTAGATTTGTTGCAGATGTTGAAAATTCAGACACTAACTGTTCAACAACTAAATAAGATTATTTTTTTTAAAAAACCCTGAACATTCAGAGGGGATGTATTGACCAACATGATGATTCCAAATGCCATTTAACGGTCACTCAAAAAATTATGCCCCCTTCTGCCAGATGACCAGCTCATCCATTCAGGGCTGTTGGTTATTACTTCTATGTCAGTCTTTCCTTCTGCTAAGAATTCACACCAGTTCCTTGAAAAGGTAGAGCAGAGACCATTGTTTCTCCTCGTGAGTTTCATGTCCCCCAGAGCATGAAATGCAGCCACAGGGGTTGCCATTGAGCAATACTCTCTCGCTGGAGAGGGCAACATGAGAAGTGGGAGGTCTGGGGCAAGAGCCCCATTCAGTTTAAACCCACGGTCCCAGTCCAGCAAGGCGTCCCTCGAGGCCACTGGGAATGAGCTACTCTGTTTCTGACCGTGGGACAGAACACGCCCTGTTGACTGAGCCGAGGTGCTGGCTCTGATGGTGTGGTCCAGGCAGGTGCAGAGACTAGCGGGCAGGGAATCTTTGGGCTGTGGGGGGAAGAGCGACCAGTTTTTGGTGGTTCATTGTTCTTACAGACAGGGCCAATGTGTGCTGAACGGGAGCTTCATCAGGGCTTCCCCAAGAACCACATTGCACTAGGCTAGCTGGATACCGGGTGGGTGTCTCTGGGCTTTAGGAGACTCGTGGTATTTAAGACCATATATTGTCAAAATGACAAGTTTGGATCGGTTCAGAAAAACCAAGACGTCAAAGTGTCTTTTTGATCAACAGTGTTTCAAGGTAAAATCGAATAATGTGAAGAAGTTTGTGACTTGTATTCATAGTATCTTCCATAATCTCTCTCTGAGAGAGAGTGGTCCATCTTTTCTGTGTCCCAAGGAGTTTTCTGTGCTTCGACCTGACAGGGAAAACACAGTACCTGCTGCTGGGACTTATTTAAAAGTTTTGTGATTTAGACAGAGACAACCATGGCAACAGAAACTGCATAAAATTTTCACTTACTTCCACATAGGTTTCTAAAGAAAGATCCTTCTGCTGTGAAATAATTGTTTTTTAAGTACCTCCTGGATGACTGCTGGGTCAGAATCCCATCAGTTTGGATCTATCTTGTACAAATCCATAGAATAAGCAGCAGTTTGTTATTTCCAGATAAGGAAGGACGCTCCTGAAGCACAAGTCTGATTTTTGCTGTAAATGCTTACTACCCCCCCTACTGAATTTAACAGAAATTTCTGGAATCATAGGATTGGACTTCCCCCCCCGCCCCCCCCCCCTTNNNTGGAATCATAGGATTGGACTTCCCCCCCCCCCCCCCCCCCCTTTTTTTTTTTCCTTTTTCTTCCCCCCTCTTTTTTGTTTAAATGATAATAGAACATTTTTAAACAAAAATGCATCCAAATCCAAGTGCAAATGAGAGTAGATAACTCAGAAAATTAAGAACTGAAAGGCTGTATTTATATTGATTCTGGTTTTTTGCTAATAATTATATGGTAACAAAATGCTAAACTAATGGTACCAAATACAAAAGNGACTAGCGGGCAGGGAATCTTTGGGCTGTGGGGGGAAGAGCGACCAGTTTTTGGTGGTTCATTGTTCTTACAGACAGGGCCAATGTGTGCTGAACGGGAGCTTCATCAGGGCTTCCCCAAGAACCACATTGCACTAGGCTAGCTGGATACCGGGTGGGTGTCTCTGGGCTTTAGGAGACTCGTGGTATTTAAGACCATATATTGTCAAAATGACAAGTTTGGATCGGTTCAGAAAAACCAAGACGTCAAAGTGTCTTTTTGATCAACAGTGTTTCAAGGTAAAATCGAATAATGTGAAGAAGTTTGTGACTTGTATTCATAGTATCTTCCATAATCTCTCTCTGAGAGAGAGTGGTCCATCTTTTCTGTGTCCCAAGGAGTTTTCTGTGCTTCGACCTGACAGGGAAAACACAGTACCTGCTGCTGGGACTTATTTAAAAGTTTTGTGATTTAGACAGAGACAACCATGGCAACAGAAACTGCATAAAATTTTCACTTACTTCCACATAGGTTTCTAAAGAAAGATCCTTCTGCTGTGAAATAATTGTTTTTTAAGTACCTCCTGGATGACTGCTGGGTCAGAATCCCATCAGTTTGGATCTATCTTGTACAAATCCATAGAATAAGCAGCAGTTTGTTATTTCCAGATAAGGAAGGAAGCTCCTGAAGCACAAGTCTGATTTTTGCTGTAAATGCTTACTACCCCCCCTACTGAATTTAACAGAAATTTCTGGAATCNAAGAGGAAAAAAAAAATCAATACTTATTATATTCAGACTCAGAATGGTCAAATAGCTATGACCACTTTTTGACACATTTGCCAATATTTCCTTCTGGCCTCCGGTTAGCAGCTGTCTGGTGAAACCTGATGAAAGGATACAAAGGGATAAATCCATCCAAGGCATAACTTGGGAGGAATGACTCTGGGGACATGTTCAGTCCATTATGGTGAGCATGGAATACCAGCTGACTGGCATGTCTCCAGCAATAAAAGATTGTATCCAAAGATGGAGAAAACACATTTAGCGCATATTGTTTTTCCCCCAAAATATATGCAGAGCAATGCATCTTGTGTTTTCAAGAATATGATTATCTTTAAAAGATAAGTTGCTTGGATATGGTTTTTTAGTCTTCCTGGTTTTGGATTTGTAAATTGAGGGAGATTCCCCTCGGGGGAGAATTTTTATTTTGTTTCAATCAGTTCTAGGAAGTCTTTCTTGTTTATAGTGAGAAGGACGGAGTCTTTAGGTGTTCAATTAGCATAAAGTAAAATGTAAAATCTGGTCACTACAAAGAATCAGGACAATCTCGTCAGGCTTCAATTTGCCTAGACAAACAATTTTAGATGTGTTTCTGAAACTGCTAAGATCAAAGAAGATACCCTAGAAGATATCCTCTTACTCAAATCAAATCAAATTCACTTGTTTACAAGTGAAAGCCCAAAGGTTTCTGAACTTTATTTCTTTGAAAATTGTCTCCCTGGAAGGTCAGTGAGCCAGGGTAGGAGCTACTCTATTGCTCTGTGCCTGCTCTGTGGCTTGTTCAGAGGGTTATAACTGAAAGCACTAAAGCTCGACAGAGATGAAAAGCAATGCCATGTTATTTGCTCAAACTTGTGCTTCGGTCTGATTTTTAAGAAAATTAGTCCCTCCAAATTACAACTACGGCCTGGAGGAATTGACATACTGAAGCTTGCCAAAAGTGAGATAGAATTGCCAAGAAGGGAAAGGTTGCTATGTGCAAGAGGATATGTCTTCACGCCTTTGGAAGGAAACTCGGAGGGATCTGAAGCCAGGATGTGTAGCCAGACAGTTGTCCTTCTGATTTTGGGGCATGTTTTGAGACCCTACTTTACACAGAATGGTACTACACCTCAGGGTGACAGAGAAATAGGGATGCTACAAATGGCCACAGTGCCACCACCTTCCTTTGCACAGTTTTCCTCAAGAGGTATTTGGTATATAGTGTCAGTGATAAGGTAGCCAACTGTCCAAGATTCATTTGTAGCAAGGGTTTTATGTCTCCAAGAACTGGGAATGACACAGGAAAATGTCTTTGGCAAGCAGAGTCCAGGTTTCTTTTAAATCCTCCTTCTGTAACTTCTATAACCATTACCCCTTGTCCTATTGCAATAGACCCTGCTAAAAGGTTTGTTTTCTCCTTCATCTTTCTCGCAAGCCCCCTTTAAGTACTGGAAGGCTGCAGCAAGGCCTCCCTGAAGCCTTCTTTTCTCCACACTGCCAGGTCCCGTCCAGCCTCTCATCCTCCAGCGTTCCCCAGCTGCTCTCAGCAGGGCTCTCTCCAGCCCTCCACCCGAGGGGTGTCCCAGCACGGGTGAGGGGCCTTGCATGTGGCTTCCATGAACCTCCTGAGATTCCCAAACGCCCACCTGCTGAGCTTGTCCAGTTCCCCTTGGATGGCATCCTCTGTCTCAGGCACGTCAACCTCAGGCGTAACCCCCGGATTGCTGAGGGCGCCCTGAGACAGCGCAGGCAGCGAGCGAACAATCTGCCAGGGGATGCTCACCCGCGGGGGGGGACCCGGTGGGA
>VWZN01009888.1:65082-76785 GCA_013396955.1 Regulus satrapa | reverse complement strand
AACAAAACCAAAAAACCAAAATCAACTAACCAAACCCCCCTGAAACCACAAAAAAAAAAAAGAAACCAAACAATAAAACCCAAACAAAATACTATGCTTTTAGGTCTTCCCGTTAATGGCTTGTTTCACTTTTCTACCTGTTTTCACACCTCAACAAGTCATTCTAATATATGACCAGGAAAAGAAAAGAGAGGCACTACAGTACAAAAAAAAAAAAGGTCATCTGAGTTTAAAAGTTCTATTTTTATAATTATTGATTGCAAATTACTCTGCAAGCTGTTGAAAGACGTTTTCATGGTCTATTTTGCATCAAAAATGCCAACCTTCCTGCTCAATTTTTCTGTCTTTAGTTTGCCTAGTCCTTCATCTGCTAAAATGAGACTCCTTTGCGTGATGCTTCTTTGTGCAGCACACAAACATACCTTGTTCAGTCATTATTGGTAGTAGGACTGTCTCAGAGGGTCACTGAGATCAGGCACATTAGAAGAAATGTTAACCTAAAGTGAAGGACAAATGATCCAAGAGGATGTCTGAGTACCAACTGCTTGAAAATCACTGCAGGGTAAGTTGGGCTTGACTGCATGTCAGGGCTGTATGATGCTGCCTGTGCCTGGTGCATCCTGAAAGGCACCAAGAATGATCTGATATGGAGATCTGTGCATTGAATCAATGGATAGTTTGGATTATGCAAGTATCAAATGCAATAGTAACCCTTTGCCTGAGCCTGCCAAGCTGCGAATTGACAGCTCCTCATCATATTGCATGTCTTGAAAGCCAAGGCTCTGCCTTTCTTTAATGCAAGTGAGGGGGGCTAAGGGAGCCTTTGCTGTCCAGGGCCTTGAACCATTCAACATTGCCTTCCTCAGTATCAGCAGCCCCCAACCTGGGGAATGCAACTATAAACACTCCAGTGAAATATTAAGTGTGAGTGCAGATCTGACAGAGACAGGCGCTGTCACCACTGATACAGGTGCTGATGTGACAGCAGGGAAGCAAACTGCAGGGAATTGTGAGGAAGCTCCATTCCCAGGGTCACACTGCAGTCTGGCTGACAAAGAGGCGTCAGTTTCTGGCAGAGATATGGCTTTGTGCTGCCTCCCAAGTAGGGAGCAGAGACAACACTACCCTCCAGCTGCTACTGGGTTAATTTTTTCCATGGAGATGTTGCTTCCTGGGATTGCTCTTGCTTCTTTTGTATTTGTAGGTGTCTTTCCCGCTACTATTATGTGCATCAGGTTGTCCTGAAGGCTGTCAGGGGTTCAGAGCTAAATCCACATAGCCACAAACTCAGTGAGTCTCAAAAGGCACCTTCCAGTTTGTGATTGTCAAGGATTTCTAAATTATGTGGTCATGAGGAGTTTCAGTATGTAGCAGAGATCTTCTTTTGTATGTGCCCTGAAAAGTTTTGCTCCCAAAGGGTGTTGATTAAAATTTTTAATAAGGGTTTTAACAGCCAAGCTACATGAAAATGCTCAGCCTTTAAGTACTGCCCCCAGCATTAATAAAATCACTGGGAATACACTCTGTACTTGTGTTACAATTATCCCTCAGTTTCTATTTTGTTCCTCTCGATCATCTTGCTTCCTTCAAGTATCCTGTCTCCATGATTTATTGCTAGATCTGCTTTGTCACCATCTGCTCTGCTATTGCTCAAGAAAGAGCAAATCCCCAGAAAATATTACTGTCCAGACTAAGCACCATATAAGCATCCTTTGCACATTCAGCCAAACATTGACTAATGGCCAGTTAGGCTATAATCACAAATTCCCTCCTTTCCTGTTCACTACAGTTCAAATTCATGTAAAAAACTTGGTGGAATTCAGCTATCCTCCTTGGGGATATAGCTTACCATCTGTCTGGTTTCCAGTGGTACATTTAAAAAACATTTGTCCCGTTTTTGTAAAACATCCTGCTGTACAGAAACCATTTTAATATCTAATTACACAGCATTATGTATCACATATGTCACAGCCGGAATAATTTGGCTTAAGTTTCTCTTATCTAGTCTAGTCTGTTTTGCTCTTTTAAATTAAGTTATCCAAACACCTCCAAATCAAATAGCATGCCTCTAGCTAGAGTAATTAAAAGAATGAAATAAGTCAATGCTGAACTGCCTGAAGTACATTTTAGATTTAATTTGGTAATTTATATAAGATTTTAATTTCAAAAAGAAGCAACATAAAGGTTAGTGTACTTACCATTGCACTAAAAAATTTTTTTAAATTAGTAAAATTAGTAAAAGCAGACAGGAGAATTATTATTTAATAATTATGGTTAATTTTTAACCAGTTGTTGTGGTGCCCAAACATATGTCAAAAATATAGCAAAATAAATTATTCTTTCACACTCCTCAGATCTTTCTAGTTGTCACTAGAGGACAGTCACTCTATAGTCAGTCAGGGGACAGCCTCTTCCCAAGCCACATCTACTCTGGGTACTTGATGTGAAGCCAACTCCAGCCTGTGGAAAGCTTCCCACTGATTTCACCAAGCCATGGTGCTGTCAGGGACCCTGGGAGAGGGTCTGGGAGAGGCAGCCAGGCTGCATCACAGCTGTGGTGCTGTCACAGCCCTGGCCAGCCCACATGCCCTCAGTAACTACTCCCCTGAGCACTTTTACAATGCAGTTTAAAATGCTCTGGGTACACAGATGCTCTGGGAGGACTGTGATTTCAAGGCAACATGAAACTTCTTGGTACCAATATCCCCTGAAGTGGCAGCATGCCTTGTCCTAGGCCTTGCCTGGCTTGGCTGTATTTCTGCCCTGTCCATGCAGGCAAGATGCTCCAGCAGTGGAGGCATGATGCCTAGAGCACCCTTCTCCATGGCCTGGCCAGGATCTTTCTTCTTCTCCCTCAGAAATGAAGGCATTCCTCCTGGAGAGCTCCAGCCTGAGTGGGATGAGACTGTCTCAGGAGCTGGAGCTGAATGAAAAAAGAAAAAATAGTAAGTAAGGAAAAAAAAATCCTTCCTTCTTCTACCCAGAAATTCAAGTAGACCCCTTAGTCAGAAATGATGGTATCCAGCACCAACTTGTGTCATGATACTTTTTTTGTGTTATCAGGTTCTGGAAGTTTCGATTAGTATTTCCCAAGCTACCCCAAGGAGAACACTTGCAGCAGACCACTCTTGAGACACAGATGATGGATGACAGCAATTATTTTTTTGAGAACAAATTTTTTTTTCTGTTTGTATCTAGTCAGAAAGCAGCTATCTTGTTCACAGCTATTTGTCTAAGAGAAGCTATAAATTTAACCAAAGTTTGCAGGGAACATACACTCTGGAGTGTGACAGAACACTTCCCTGTAATCACATTGGTTCTATCACACTGAAACTGAGGCAAATTACTCAGAAGACTCCCTCATTTTCACTGAGTGTTCCAGATAGATATGATACAGTTGGTCCAAAGAACACAGTTAATGATGGAGTGTGTAGTATATGATTTCTCCCCAAAACTCAGAATCACCTTAGAAGAACATGCAGCACCAAGAAGCTCATCCTGAAAGCAGCCACTCTTGATTAACCAGCCTGTCTCCACTGAAAGGCCTTGTAGCCTTGCATGTGAGAAGGACTCTGGCTGCTTTGCAGAGAAAAGGTCTGTTCTAAGGAAGTGTCTTGGAGAGAGGGAGAGAGGGGGTGGTTGAATACACAGAGATATTTTGAGAGACTTAACTCTGTCATTCCTAGAGTGTAAATGGACTTTACCTAAGGTGTGTGACTGGGGAAAGGAGACTCACATCCCCCAGGACTGGCCATTGCTTGGTTGCACCTTAGTAAACATCAGTTGTCTGATTTCCTGGGCACACTGTGGGCACTTGACCAGGCTCCCCATGACACAGAGGGAGAGGCAGACTGTCAGCAGCACAGCTCCAGAGGCATATATGTGGTGAGAGCTACCCATCTTTTGCAAGCAATGATTATTTTAATCATGTTATTGGTGTTAAACTGAATTCATTGTGGAAAATAACAGACAAAAAGTGATGTAATTTTAAAAAATGGACACATGGAATCCTCAGGAGCAATTGCAGAAAAAAGGGAAAGTTTTCAAATTGCTTACATTTTAGAGAACTAGTTTTATTCTAAAGACATCCCAGTAGGACAGAAAAAGCTCTTTGTAGCAAAAACTTCATAGGCATCAGGTATTTCATTATATTGCTGAGCTAGTCAGTGAGATTTAGAAAGTATTCAGCTATCAATACCAAAGCCTACTTGCTAACTACTCCCAGTGGTATTATTATAGTATCAGGTACAGCTAGCCAGGAGAAAAATAAACTGATAGCCATGAAAATTTATCAGCTGTTTCAGGACAGATTATCTGACCAAGAATAGTATGACTCTGAAGTTATCTCAGACAAAACCCCCTGAGTTCTATAATATTCAAACTGACATATGAAAGAGTAAAAAAGAACGCAGGTAAGTAGCATAACTTGTATTTCATTATAAGTCTATTATCTATGTCTCTTACCTTTTCAACTACCCAATAGAAAAAAAAAAAAAAAAGAGAGAGAGAGAGAGAGAGATAGAGAGAGAGAGAGATACACAAATAAAGAAGGAAAATTGCTGTAACTTTGCACTTTTTGCTGAGTGACAAAATTTTTAACTTCTTGCCCAGAGCTTCATTTACACATCTGTTCTTGAGTACATTCATTCATACAAAAACTGTGATTGCCAGAGCAATCATGCTTACAGCCTGGGTACAAAATAATTCTCCATTTGTTACTTGCCCATGCACTGAGGTCTAAGCACTCCAATAGAGGCAGGATTTAACAGTCCTCTCACTTCTTACATCCTCATAATGGAATTAATCAGGGCAAGTGATGGGAAGGCAGGCATTTAATAAGCAGATAACAATCATGATTTTTGCACATATAAAGAGATATTATCAGATGTCCCTGACCTGTGGAGTGGGACAGAAGTCAAAGGTTTGCATAAACTTATTGGAGATGAGAATGGAATAAAACAAATAAATTATCTGTGTGATTAAGTTGCCTTGTGAAGGAGAGTGGCCACAAAAGGCCATTGCTTTAAAGAAGTCTGGGCTCTTATCACAGTAAGGAAGCTGCTACTCTGGCCACCTACATGTTTTCCATAGAGTTTCTTGTGTTGCCAGTTCCCTGCAGCTCATGTGCCATTAATTGTCCAATGGGATGCACAGCTTTGATCTCATGGAGGCTTCCATTTTATTTAACTCAATTAGGGTACAAATAAGTCTCAGCATATTTAAAGATTCTTTTTTGGGCTGAGTGTCCACATGGCTGTGGAAGGAACTAAGCAGACGTTCACTCCCCATGCTTTCAACCATGTGTCTAACCTTTCATCCCTAAATGATGGGAATAATTGGCAGCATTCTTTGCATAAATCTGAAGTATACACTAGGACAATATGTCAATTCCATTTTATGATCACTGGCAAATGCAAGACAGGAATACATGTATATTCATAACAGAACACACATTAATTAATGAGCATTTTAGGAATCCCAAATGAATCCCCCCCAAAAAAGTGCTTTTTAAATTATTTTCAAGACTGATAATTGTCTGTCTCATTTCAACTTCTCTAACTAAATAAAAAGCTCTAGCTGCTACAATAAATTTCAGAACATTAAAAGGGTATTTAATTTCAAACATATCTCATGTTTACCAGAAATTAACTAAATTATCTTTTAGGAAAAAAAAAATTGTTAAAAACTGCTTGATTAGTTAATAAGAGGGTACAAAAGTAAGTCTACATAATACAGATACATCTTTGAATACAAACCAATATGACAAAATGAGCTGTATTATTAGTAACAGTGAACCTGAGCATTTTTATTCTTACGGTGCTACAGATTCTGATTTCCTGTAGTGGGTTTCTAATTCCTAAGGGGTATTTGATGGAGGATGTGGGAACAAGCCATTATGAGATCTGTGACTGGTCTAGCATCCGCAACTGAGAATGCCTGAGGAATGGGTATTGATGGCAGAACTATAAGTGTTTCATATGAAGACATGAATTTTTATCCTATCTTAACTATTGATGGTAAAGATCTGCAATTTGCTGGCAGAGACTCTTGTAGAATAATTTTCTGATACTTAAGTTTAACTCTGAAGTGCTTAGAGTGTAATAGAGTGATGTTTAACCATACAGCATGTGATCTGCAGAACAAAAGTTTAGGCTAAGAAAAAGAAAAGTAGGTGATTGCAAAGAAGTGCAATTATTTATAATTGCAAAATTATGAAAATTTTGCTAGAGATTGCATTAACTTCTGAACAATTAAAACAAACATCTCACAGAAGTGTAAGATTAAGTCTTAACTAGGTAAAACTACATGGAGTTTCTTTGTTTCACTCCTTGGTACTCTAAATCACAGGATTTGTAACAGGTCTATTAATCAAAGTGAAGGAAGAATAAAATATTCCCACTTAGCCAGGAAGGCATCAACTCAGTATCAAAATCACAACATTTTAATTTAGAGCTGTCTATCTGGACTTTGGAAATGTTTAGACTATGCAACCAAAAGTTAGAAACCAAACATTTGAACTAAGCTGATAAAAAGTGATCATTAATTGAGGCTGAAGTCAACAATCTGGCACTGAAGAAATTTCTAAGCCCCTGAGCCAAAAGTCTGAAGTAAGATGTCCAAAGCAAGTTTGCAATAATTCATCATCAATTCAGGATGAGATAAGCTCCTTGAAGGAAGCCAAACTTGGGTAATAAATGGGAGTACAGGCAGTCTGTACAATAAATGTTAATTTTTCTTCAGAGAGGGAGGCTAATGGCTCAGCTAATTTAGGATTATTTTTTTTTTATATAATGGAATTAACAGTAATTTAGGGCTGAGGCTACTGACTATTGTTGTCAGAGGCATGCCAGCTATCAAACCCAGCTGTTGGACCAGTTGTGATAGGCAGTGTACTTGCACATATATCAGTGCCAGTACTTGCTCCACTGACCTCAGTCTAAACCCCAGTGGTGAGTTACTACAGGTGATGTACAAACAACCTCAGTTATAAAGAGATAAACACAAGTGGGATGCTCTAGTTCGTAGCCACCCAGCAGCAACGGGCTCAAAACCAGGCTATGAGCAAAGCATGCTCTGTTGAGCCCTGGGGATTTTCGAGGGACAGCCTGTGGCTGCTGGAGGTCTGCAAGGCCTACAGAAGTGGGTGGTAAAAGCAAAAGCTGTACTCCTGTTTCTTCCTCTGTGGCTGCTTTTGCCTTATGCAATGGTTCCCAGTTTCTTTTATCCACCTAGTGTCCTTCAAAAGCTTCTGGGAAAGGACAGTTGTGCATAGGATAGGAGATACAGGAGGGGAGCTGACGGAGGACTCTTCAGTGACGTATTTTCCTTTGATTTCTTTTCACTTGCAAAAGTAGCCCGCGAGGGAGAGTTAACCGACGTGTGTGGTACACTGGTACATCCTCCTGCTTCTCTCCTCCAGGACTGCGGAGAGAACCGCGGGCTGTGCCTGAGCAGGGGCTCGCAGCCTCGCTGGGTGGATGGATTGAACTGGAGGGTGGGACCAAGACCGTCCTTACCGATCATTCCAGCTCTGGGGAAACCCAAACACCGGGTAGTGACAGCAGCTGGCAGGGAGGAGAGGGGAGAGGCAACCGGAGAGAGACAGATAGGGGTCAGGAGTGGGGAGGGAGCGACTGGTGGATGGAGCATCCACTTCCCCCAGAGCCAGGGTCTGACACGGTGCTTTTGCAACACACTGCACAAACGGGGCTGCAGTGGTGTCTCTGCAACCTGGCATTCCCCACGGCAGTTCTCCCACCGGGAATGGGACATGCACTCCTGCCCTCTTGCATGGTTTCACCTGGCAGTTCTGAACGCAGCCTTGATATTATGAGCAACATCAGAGAAATAATTGCTCTCCACACTCTGTGCCATTTCTCATTCCTCACACAACAGTCATGCACAGTCTGCGCCACAATGCCTCTTTTGCAACACATGCTCTGCACTGACAGAAACTGCTGCCAGTAGAGGAAAAGCCATGACATATTTTGGTTATGAATACCCTCTCTCTTGTCTCTTGGCAATAAACCTCTCCTGCCATACCCCTGGCCTGCTCTGTAGATGGCAGCGTGCAGTTACTTTCTGTGGTATATTTACATATTAGGTGCTTCTTTGACATTTGCTGGAAAACTGCTTCACTCAGTAAACACCGAAAACGATAACATCGAAGACTATATTTAAACACTGAATTTAATATCTGAAATAGGAGTGTTTGTTAAGTGTTTGCTGTAAACTTTAGAGTGTCATAAATCCTGTTGTTTTTATAGGTCAGATCCCAGGAGAAATCTAAGCAAAGAGACTGAAATGTTGATAAGCAAAAGAAAATTTCCTCAGGCTGTTGTATATAAGAATACTAAGTAATACTTAGAAATAAAGTTATTAATTCCCCAAACACATGACTACATTCAGTCTACATGAATACTTTAAGTCAAATTCAAAAGCTAAATAATTTAAGTCAACATTACTGGTTTCCAAAATAACCAATATTCTCACCAAAATTTTTTATGAATCCCCTCATAGTTCTTTAAAGTTTTAGTATTTTTTGGTTTCCTACATGGCAGAGTATAGCCTGCACAATTTTTCCTTGAGTAACAATCAGGCTTCACAATTGCATTGATTGGTAATGCTCTAAACTGCAAAGGGTGAAATGGGCTTGTGTGGACCCTGCTGTCTGTCAGAGAATCATAGAAACATTGAATGGGTTGGGTTGGAAAGGACTTTAAAGGTCATCTCATTCCAACCCACCTGCCACAGGCAGGGGCACTTTTCATTAGACCAGGTTGCTTAAAGCCCTGTCCAAAACGGACAAGTAAAGTAAAGAGTTTCTTCCAAATAGCTAATTTAAACATCTTGTTTAGGTTAAAACTGTTACCCCTTGTCCTATCACTATTTTCTTCTGTAAAAAGTCCCCCTCCAGCTCTCCTGCAGGCCCCCTTTAGGTACTGCAAAGTGCAAAACACAGACCAGCATCCCTGGAACCTTCTCCAGGCTGAGCAACCCCAGCTCTCTCAGCCTGTCCTCATGGAGCTCCATCCCTCTGTTCATTGTTGTCAGCCAGGAGAGCTTCAGCTGAATTTTGTTCCTTAAAACTGGGCTGCAGGATTGGCACCTGATAACTACAACTAAGCATGCAGGTGAGCATGAGATACAGCTTTGTTACTTCTCCCAAAAGTTTTATCTCCCAAGAAGGAAAATTGGTGTGTAGAACAAGATGGGAAAGAATAAAGTGTGCATGGGGCTGACTGGCTTGAGCAGAAGTTGCTCCCAGGGTCACCCAGGAGCCCCTAACAAGGCACTAGGTCCAATGTTGTTGTGCGAGTATTTCCCTCTTCATTGCAGCAGAGAGATTAGCATAGTGGCTATCAGATGGGATGGATATACATCCCAATAGTGGATGCCTGCAAAAAGTTCTCCAGTTAAAATCTTCTCTGGTTGTTTAACCACTGCAAACCAACTCAATCCTTCTCAAGCTGATGCCCGAGCAGCAGCAGGCTTGTGTTAGGGACCCTGAGTTAGTAACTGCATTTGTTCACAAAGATGGAGGTGCAATTGGTGTGGTATCCCCAGAGAGCAGACAGTGTTTGAAAGCCACTACTCGCTAACAGCAATTACAGAAGAATTGTTCAAAGATATTGTGCCGGGGACACTGGTAGACAGCCCACCTTGCAGGCACCTTCAGCAGGGGAAAGGCTCATGCCTGGCAGCTGTTTGTGTGAAAGAAAATGCCACGGGAAGCACACACGGGAGCCTGTCATGTCATCTCTCCAGCTGAGGCAAGGGAGATGAAGAGGTTGCTGACTTAAGAGGTTGCTCCATGTAGAACTGTGGAGGGACACAAACACAGAGTCTTCCTGGCACTACTGTGTCACGATTGTGGTGATGGCAGCAGGCAGTTCGTAAGTCAACTCCTTGTTTGGCTGTGTCATGGGATCTTTCATCTTCAAACAGAGAAGCTGAGTTTGGAGAATTGTGACAAGACCTGACTGAATCAGGTCTGGGGTAGAGCTAATTTCTTCAGAGTAGCCAGGTGTGGGCTGTGTTTTGGATTTGGGCTGAGAACGGTGTGAGGGAGTGGCCGCAAGAGGCTGAACTGCAGCAGGGCTTAAACCATCACAGCAACACAAAGGCAAGTGAAATGCTGTGCCTGCAAATGCAGGGTTATACCATTTAGAGAGGCACTTCAGACTTCTATTTAGATGATTAACAGGACTTTCAGTCCACAGTATTATTCCAGTGAAAAGCCCAGTGAAGCCCAATGAATACATCTGCTCAATTTTTAGCTGCCATCAAAAAATTACCAGCAAATATTTTTTAAAGAGTATTAGTGGGCCTGCCCTAGTCTTTGACTTAAAGCCAGTCCCCAGTTATTACTGATCCAAAGTTCAAAATTACTATATATTGGTCTCACTAGATAAGATCTCTCCCTGGCACATAAATCTTGTTAGGATAAAATTTAGGACAGTGCGCTTCAGCACAGGATCCCCAGATATTTCCTCTGTGCACATCCTGCTCAGCCAGACAGCCTGTGCCTAGCAGCCTGCTCACTGCTTGGGGAGGTGGAGGTGGCACTTCTGCAGGGCTGCTTGCCTCTTCTGAAGCAGTTCTGGATGGCCACAGTGATAAGACTGGAGCAGGTGAGTGGCAGGACCCATCTTGTTCAGTCTCTGGAAATGCAGCATATCTGGAGCAACAAGCACTTGGGCGCAGCAGCTCTGCAGCTACTAAAAACAATGCCAAGGTGACCCAGACCCTGACTTGCCCTAGGCTGTGGGAGTTGAGGTAGTGCTCTTCCTTAAATCCTACCCACCTGCAGTCAGAACAAAGAATATGGGACTCAGTCTTTAATCTCGCCTAATCTGTCATTCACTGATTAGATCATCATAAATATAGAACTAATTTATGTCACCAAATGCTAATTTATTAATCCCTGAAATGTCTTAAGTTCTTTGGGAAATCTGAGGCCATTCTGCAGACAGGATAAATTCAATGAATGGAAAGCCCCACAGCTATCTGCTATAAACATGCAATGATATCAACACAAACCCGGATGGGTGACCCTCAGCTGGTGCAATGTAGCCTGAGGAAGGCAGTGTTGAGGACCTGAGCCAGAGGAACTGAGGGATATGCTCCCATCTTCAAAGATGCAGAATTTGGCTCTGTTTGAATTTGGCTGTTTGAACACTGGAGAGCTGATATTTAATGCCCACAATACCTTTGTAGAAGCAGAAATAAAAGCATTTAAAAAAATTCTTGTTTGCACTATCAAAATATTTAATACAATAATGTCTTTGGTTGTTGATTCAGGTGTAAGGGATGAGTTTAGTTTACCAGGTTTAGTGCTACGAAGGAATCACTCTTTTAAATATAGAGGGTTCATTGCCTATGAATTATTTGTGTACAACTTTCATGTGTAATAATCAAATTACTAGTGCTAGATATTAATATATCCTACAAAATAAGATCTCCCTTAGTTCTTTAAAGGATGTATACTACTTAAGGCTAAAGGTACTCCATAATTTGTCCATTTGGAGATTTATTTGTGCATTATTTTTCAGTTATTCTCATGTCTCAATTTCATAATAACAAAAAAAGGAAAATGCATATTTTTAAACTTAGGCATATGTTTATTAGGCACTCAGTTAAGGATTGAAACAGTGCCCTCATATGCAGCAATATCTATTTTGTAGAAAAAGAAAAAAAAAA
>VWZN01009888.1:31361-58899 GCA_013396955.1 Regulus satrapa | reverse complement strand
CTGTCCCGTCCCGGCGGGTGGGCTGGAGGCGGGCGCGGCTCCAGGTGCGCTCCGGCTGCGGGTGGGGGGGCCCGAAGCTGCCGAGGACACCGGCAGCGGGATCCATCCTGACGGAAAGGCGCTCTTGTGTTTTAAGCTCGCAAATTTGGCTGCGTCTGTCTAACTTTTCTGCTCCCGGAGGTGTCAGCACCGGGCCCCGGTGCTGCACCGTGCGAGTGGCCGTCAGGTTCCCAAACAAAAGAAATCCGGCAAGCGCGTACGGGGACTGGCTCCCCAAGTCACCCTCTCTGCGCCTATGTCCCACCTTAGGAAAGGAGGCGATTTAACAGCATCCGCAGCACCTGTGCTTCGCCCGCAGATCCAGGCTGTTACACTGGACGGTCCTGGCGATTCGGGGGATGAGGGAGGGGGAGAGGAGTGAGATTCTTGATCCATGCCTAACAAGAATCAGTGAACGGGACACGATGTAGAGAGCTTTTACCTTTGGTAACTCTTAAAACTGTCATCAGGAAGAAAATTTTACTGGAAACTACAGGGTTTAAACTCTGATTTTGTTTCAATGATGATGGTGCTCTGTCTTCTGAGCAGATTGGTATGTTATTGGGACTGAAAATGATGTGAGGCTTCATAAACACTCTGGAGTTAATTTCTACATAGAAGACCCGTTACTTAAGTGGGCTGATTTGCACGGTTTTTCTTCTTCTTTCTTCTCCCAGAACCGATCTACGTTCCATTCCTCATTGTTGGATCAATATTTATCGCCTTCATTATCGTGGGCTCGCTGGTGGCAGTTTATTGTTGCACATGTTTAAGACCTAAACAACCATCACAGCCGATACGATTTTCTCTGCGGAGCTATCAGACCGAGACTCTTCCCATGATCTTGTCCTCCACAAGCTTCAGGACACCATCGCGGCAGTCCAGTACCGCCACCAGTTCCAGCTCGACCGGCAGCTCTGCTCGCAGGTTCTCCTTCCCCCGGGCAGAGCCAGGCTGCCTTGTGGCGTCCTCGCCTCCCCCCTACACATCTGGCTGCTTCCCGACAGCCCACGCAGTCCACCTGGCCCAGCCGTCGGGATTTCTGCTGTCTCCGCCGTACTTTGGGTATCCTCTCCAGCCGGAGCCTGCCCTGGCTGGGAAGAGCTGCTCTGATTTTACTCAGAGCTGAAGGTTGTGGAGAAGTAAATGCAGCCTTTGCCGACCGCAGGGTCGGCTGCTGTTGGGCGTCACGCTGATGTGGCTGCAGAAGTCAGAACTGTTCCTGTAGGTGAGTTGCCCTTGAAAAATGAGGGGTCTCACTTGAGGCTGCGTTTCCCAAACTTGGATCACATTTACGAGAGAATTGTAAAACGCTCCGAACAGTTGCTCTAAAACGAGACTGCTCTGCCTGATTCGTGCAGGATGCGTTCAGAGACAAGTAAAAGAACCTTAGTGTTGGGGCGAAGGTACTCAGCGTTATAAATTTCATTTTCCCCTAATGCCATTAGCATAGCCAACAAGCTGGCTGCACTCCACGGATAATCGTCAGACTAGTTCTGTAAAGCAGCAATAAGCCTGAGAAGTAAGAGAGGAGTAATACTTACTAAAGGAGATTCTTGAAAACATATGACTGCTTACCACTTCCATGAGCAATGAAAGTAAGAGGGAAGAATTTCATTAGATATCAAAATGTGGAGGTTTTTAAAAAAATATACATCATCTAGCTGAATTTACATTGCATATTTGTATTAGTAAACTTTAACAATGATAGATTAAGCTACTACTAATTTGGCTAGTCGAAGATCAGACAGTCCCACATAGCCAAATTATCTGTGAGGAAAGCAGAATGTATTCAGCAATATCACCGACAACTTCTCCATATAAAATTCTAAAAATAGCATTCTACTAAAGCATTCTTCAGAAGGAAGTATTTATTGTCAACTCTTTGCTTAGCAAGTGCAAGTTGGACGAACTGATCATGAACTTCTATTTGTAAAATTAGCCATGTATAAAATGTAAAGACAAGTTTGTAATTTAAAATGTATTTACACCGTTGACATCACTAATTATTTAGTAGTAATCAATAAACTGTGTGGTTGAAATTCTGTATCATCAGTATGACTCTGTGCAGGTAGTGTTTGTTGAACTTGGTTGGTGCAACTGTTTTGTATTTTTTTTTTCCCCATTAATATAGTTTATTCTGCGTTTAAAAAATTATTTACAACTTTAACTGCACCTGCTGTGCAGATTTAATACAAAAATTTTAACTATATAGCAAACGAATAGATTTATATATTTCTTTTACATGCAGCTGCGGTGAAAAAGTGGTGAAAACGACACTGATTAGTTTGGTATTTTAGATTAAACATCCTGCACTAGGAATAAATTCTGTTTGCCCTTCTACATTCCTTCACCTAAGTAAACCAACAAACCAAATGGAAGGAGAAAAAAAAGCATCTAAACCAAATACATGCAGTAAGCAAATGGAAAATACACAAGAAAAAGAACACGCAGCCATTAAAGGGCTTCTCTGTATATTTATTTTTGTGAGAAAATGAAGTAATTTTGTGGGTTAGAACCTACAATATCAGAAGCCGAGCTTTCCTGTTTTATCAGCCTCAAACTCCCTGTGTGTAGGATCTGAGGTACATTATAGCTCACCTATTTAACGAGTAGTTTAGGAAAGCTTCATTGGTTCTTTCTCAAGAATTGAATAGCTTTTCATAGCAAATACCTAGCCATCAGTAGTTTATGACAGAAATATTTCAAAATAACCCTTAAATAAGTTCTTTACTGCACAATTAGCATTACAATCCAGCCGACATTACTGCTGGAAGTACAGTTTCCAAGCAGAAAAACAAATTCTACACAACAGTGTTTAAAGTTATAGGCTCTAGCTTCAAAGCTGTAACCATTAATTACAACTCAAATCATGATTTATAGCTCTGTATATGTTTTGCCAGATACTAAAGAAATTAATTGAATGCTAAGTGTTCTGTCCTGTAATTTTATTGTAGAAACAATCTTCAAGGAAGGGGGCAAAACAATTTTTGCTTGCCTTTGATGAGGTTTCACAGGACTCTTGGCTGTGTATTTTGAATGGCTGTGAATGGGACTGTTCGTCAGGTAACCTTTTCGAAAAGTCATTGAATGTTTCAAGAGGTATCAGCTGTCTTGTTCAGAAGCATACTGAGATGTACTGATCACTCTGGATACAGCAGAAACAGCAAACCAACGCAACCGGATTGTTCTTACAAATTTTTTTTACAATGTACAAAATTTTTTACTTTTTTTTTTACCATAATTTTTTACAAATTACAGTAAATCTCCAATTAGAAGAAACCTTTATCTAGTAAACCAAGGCAACATAGACCGATCCTGGAAGCAGGAACTTGATCACTTTTAACTAAGAAGGGGCAATTTATGTATCTTTAAAGAGGATTATTCATCAGAGCCACTGACACAGGTGGCGAGTGGCTGAAATTCAGCATTTTCCTCAAAGTAAGGCCGTGCTGGCTTTGGCTCAGTCACTGCCCGTTACCATTTGGTGCTGTGCAGGCCAGGCTGCTTCACTGTGACCGTCTGGGAGGGCTCTGCAGTCAGTTCTTGGTGCTTTAACGCAGGGACAGACACAGCTACACTTGCACACAGCCTTAGATTTCAATGATTATTCAGGCTAAGGAGGTTTGCCATGTACCAAGAAACTCGGCCTACCAGGGAAGACCCTTCTGAGCCACTTCCTTTCTTTCCCTGATTCTGGGTTTGTCCTCAAAGAATAGTTGAACTTGACACACAGGAGTAATTTCATGGAGTCAGACTTAACCTAAGTCTGTAAGCTTATAGAGTGCAAATTACTTCACAGATGGGTAGCCAGAGTGGAACAAATCCTGCAGATGTGGTCCTTAGGGTGGGAAAGATCAGGTGCAGTTAAAATAGCTGTACTGTAAAACACTTGAGCTGGGGATTATGTACCATCTGCAAATAGACAGACAAAGAATCTATAAATTTAAAAAATAAATCTATTATCATTTATGTAGTTACAGTAGCAGTGACCCACATTGCTGGAGGGAGAGCGAAGGAGGTGGCCAGAGTACAACCCACGGATAGAAACGCTTTTGTCTGTGCCAGCAGTTTCCGATCCAGATGGATTTGGTGTGCAAGGGAGAATGCTGGATTTCCTTCCTAATGGAAAGAGCCTTTTGGCACTAGATACTCCTATGATTTATAGGAACAGGAAATTTTCCTAAAACTTGCAGACGGAACAGAAATGACATTGTGATGGCACTTTAATGACTAATAAAAGGGTAGAAGGGCTGGATGTACGCTTGAGCTGCTGCTATCAGAATTAACATTTACAGGCAGTACTTGCTTTACTGCCATGTTAACAAAGTAGTTTTAACTATTTCTTTTGGAATCCTGAACTCAGTTCATACTCCTTTTATTAGCACTGCACCAGTCTAAAATCAAAATGAAAGAATATTCACACGTCAAATTGATTGCTGTCATTCACACACAATGCAGCAAATGCTTTGATTGCCATTATCTGGTGAGTGACTTCGATGGAAACCAAGCCTTGTGTGGATAATGAGGAATAGTGACATGCCATTTGTTTTGTTTTTCTACGATTTGGGATTCTGCAGTGTGCACCTCCAAAATGCAACGAGACTTTCCAGGGCTAGGAAAAACATTACAAGTACTCGCAAGAATGTCTGAAGGATTCAGTTTGAAACTAGGTAAGCGGTACAGTATGTGGCTATGTAAACTCATGGATTATTTGTAATGCTAATCCCACTGGAATTAAAAAAAAAAAAAAAAAAAAAAAAAAAAAAAAAAAAAAAAAAAAAAAAAAAAAAAAAAAAAAGTGACAATTTCAAAAGTATTTTGTCATTATTGCTCAGTTACAGCTCGACAGAAGGACATTAGGGAACATTAAGGGAAAAAAGTTAGTTTCCAGTGCTGTCTTGCTGCCTATTGCAATGTGCTGTCTGCACTCGAACCCCTCTGAACAGTGTGTCTGCTTTTGAGGGAGCCACTGCTCCACAATATCACATAAAGTTTTTGACTCACAGTTATACCGAGGCTGTAATTTCATACTGTTCTGTTTTTATTAGCAAAGGCACACTAGGAAATGCCTTTCTGTTCTTCTTATTCTTTCCATCTAAGACTTGTGCTAATTCAGGGGGCTGTAGTGTAAATCAGGTTAGTGAAATGATATTAACTTAAAAATAATGTTTGCTGTAAGAAAGAAGGGAAAGGATTTGAGAGGGAGCCTGGATCATTATAAACTGGATTATAAATGGGATAATTTCAGTGGCCTCATGACTGCCAGTATAATAGAAGTAGTAAAATATTATGTTGTGGAATATTCTTAAACCAGTTCTGCTACTACAGACTGGATAGTGTAGCTAGAAACTAGCACCACCTAAGAGGCATGTGTTATTGAACCTGCTCGGACAGAACACAAAATAAATTAATTGTCTAGAGTATATATAAAAATCAGTGACCCATCTACTACCAAAACTCAGTTAAGGTTTGGATATATTGATTTTTTTCAGCGGTGGGCTCTGGTAGAGAAAAGAAATACCAGCTATTATCAAAGCCAAAGCATACAGTATTTACTACTGCTGGTTGGAAAGGGAGGTGACATTTCCTTAGTCTTACTCTTATCATTCTCGTACTGCACCATCTCTTTAAAAGAGGGTATCACCACCAGAGTATGTTAGGGCTTGACTGGAAGACACTAAATTGCAGACTCCTGTGCTCCTTGGTTTGTTTCGGTTTTTTTTTGTTTGTTTTGTTTTGTTTTCTAGACTTCATATGAGAACTGAAAAAGGCATCTTAAAAAAGGCATTCAAAAAAAAAAAAAAAAACCAAAACCAACAAACCCCAAACCAATTTTCTACTTTTTCAGTTTACCTTAAAACTGTAAGAACTCTTATGGTATTTGTGAAATACTATTTCTGGTATGTTTCATTTTAAAGAATTCAAACACAAGATATATTTTCCTTTGAAAGTAATCCCTAGAATTTTCAACCAATCAAGTCAACAAAGCTTCTTAATTTAATGGCAAAGTTTATTCATTTTTTAACAATTAAAAGACAAAACATTTAAAATTTGCAGTTCAAAACATGCACATTCACCAAATGCCAAATGACATTTAACACTGCATAGAACTGAATGTGTTACTAAAATAACTATTTAAAAAACACAGTGCATTTAACATCCAGTTAAAACTAAACCTGAGAAACTACCATAAACACCGAGTCAAAAAATCTTCATTCATGCAGCTTCATAATTTCCACAACAGTTTCAGCAGTAATGGCTTAGTGGAGCTGTAAAACCTCACCTTATCTTGAATGCAAATTTTGCTGCTTCAGACTGACCGCTTTCTGCAGCGGTTCATACATATCAAACACTGAAAATCGTAAAGAAAAATTATGTCGAAGTAGAAAAACAATATTAATGCATTTATGGCTTCTATGCTACATTAAAGAAACAGCATAAAATAGGAGTTTTAAAAAAAAACTTGTTCTGGTTGCAGCTTTGCAATTACAAATCGCATTCTACATGGAAATA
The DNA here is from genome assembly GCA_013396955.1 of Regulus satrapa. Classification (NCBI taxonomy): domain Eukaryota; kingdom Metazoa; phylum Chordata; class Aves; order Passeriformes; family Regulidae; genus Regulus; species Regulus satrapa. The sequence goes on along the minus strand of VWZN01009888.1, from coordinate 52,344 downwards.
CTTTAAATTCAGTATCAACCCTCAAAGTGCCCAACTTTGCACTTCATTGCTCAGATGAGTTGTCCTTATACTCAAAAGAAGCCCAGTTGAGCCCTATATGAGCAGTGGTTTGCATAAGCAGGAACCAGGTTTGGAATGCTAAAATATTCCTTTGTTTAATAAAGATCTATTGGTTAACAGCGAGGAAACTGGGGGAGCGAGGGCAGAGAGGGGGAAGGAGAAACTCATTTGTTGAGTTTTGTAACCAGTGAAAACATCCAGTACCAAGGAAGCTGAACTGACAAACTCATTTGCTTACACAGCACTAGCTTCTCGATATATTATGAGCAGACTTTTAACGAAGGCTTTAAAAAACAGGGATCAACAACCACCATGCATCGCCTCAGAACACTTAGAAATAGTGCCTCATGCAGACAGAATGATAAATTCATCAGAACTACAACTGCTTTTACACAATACACAAGAAAAAAAGGGAAAAAAAAACTTCTCTCCTTAGATTTAACACATATTCCAAATTACTCATCATTCAAGATGGGTTCAAATGTCATGATATACATCTTAAGACACTTTATGCTCATCTTTGTAACAAGGTGAATTTTATGGATGCATGTGGACATATAGGAATCTTCAGCTATCTCTTAAGTGTTTCAAAATATTGTATTTATCATCTTATACAAATAGAATGATGACTAAGTATAAATCTGTTGAAACTGCTTTGCAAAAATATGTGTAAAATTAGGAAATGGCAAGAAAAAATTCCAGATACAAATTGTCAATAGGTTTGTTAAAATTTGTTTCCAGTTACTCTTTTGAATAATTTATATATATATATATGTATGTATATATTTAAAAATAATCAAGCAAAAGTATTTATATAAGATACCCGATTTTTTAGTGGCACAGGTTCAGCTTTTAGATGGAAATTTTTGATACTAACTTGCAGTGCACAGGAGACAGATGGAAAAGTCCACGTGAACTCTCTATTTACTACACTTTTGAATTTTCAAACAATAAGAACAGAGGCATTGTTATGAGGATTTCCGCCTCGACTGGTTTTTTCCCTTTAAGCAAACATCAGCAGAATCCCCTTATTTTAACGAAGATATGACACACTAACAGGATGGAAATAGATTGTGTTACTGTGTACCTAACATGAAAATAAAGTGCATATTGTATACTTGGCCTGATTTAAAAATGGGCACACATTGCTAAGATAATCTTATATTTTAAAATGAAATTGTATGAACAATCAAAACCCACCCCCTTTTGTCACATTTGTCTTTTTTGCTATTTTTAAGAAGTGGTATCTTTCAACCACTAATTATCAGAAAATGTACAGAGACAGGAGAAAAATTCATTAAAAGTAGTAAAAAAATGCACTTTGTGAAATACTACCTCAAATTCTAAAAAGATGCAAGCATGAAATGCTGTGATAATCATACAAACCTGTAAATTTGTCTAAATTTAGGATCTTAGAGCTGTTTCAGTCACTTTCTTCCTTTTTAAGGTAGTTAATTTGGGATGTACTGTGTGCTGTTTTCTTTAAACTGTCTTACAATGGTAAGACAATTTTATTTCATAGGAGGAATAAGAGATCATGTAAATATCTCACTGTATATACTTCAAAACATATTCTGATCGTTATCTGCATAATTAGCAACTCAACCAATTAGAATAGAACAGAAAAAAAATTGCCCATGAAGAGAGTATGTATAGATTAATTTTATACGAGTTAAGTACACGGAAAGATTATAAAGGAGCAACAGTGTCATGGTTAATTTCAAAAATGTTTTGAAGTTGATCATTGTCCCTTGGATGACAAAAAATAGGGACCCCCATTTTAGGAAAGGGGCATGCCCCCAAATTTTTTCTTTCCTTAGGTCAAGTGATTTGGCCCTCCCATATTGATCCATCTATTTATCTATGCCTGCAATGTCTTTTCTGAAGGCAGTTCTTGTCTGCGTGACTGACTGGCAGTAGCGTTTCTAGCGGGATACGTTCCCTTTGTCCTTGTGCCTTCTGTTTAAAGATCACTCCGGCCAAGGGAGAGGAAGACACTGGTACCAGGCATATGAAATGCAGACTGCCTTCCCACTGATACACCTTCCTAAATGTGTACTTCACACAGTGCCTTTTGTTGGGCCTTCTCTGTGCATTTTGAAGTTTCTCTTAGAATGGAGGGTAAGAAACTTGGATAGTGAGACTCATTACATGTTAAGTGTTTAGCTACATGAAAGGCAAGGAGGTAAAGTCACCTTCAGTAAGTATGTGACAAATGAAGGAGGGCAGAGAAAAGATGGGACTGGGTGACTTGTTATGATTTGGAGGGCAAAGAGGAAATACTTAATTTAACAGATCACTGGGGGATATAATTGTTCTGCTTTTCCATCTGGTTGATCTCCACTGAAAGAAAAAAATAGATAATTCCTATGTAATGCACAAAAATTTACTTAACAATAAAACCAACTGCTACTATAGAAAATCGTATTTTTAATGTAATTATCGTGGTTTTTGAACCCAGAATTAAACATGGATTAAGAGTTGCAAGAATCAACTAAATTTTAAAATTCAAGTAGCTTTTCTTAGTTTGAAACCTGATGGTAAATTGGATGGTAAGTTGGATGGTAAATTGAGAAATATCAAGTATAACTACTTAAAGGATGTATCACAATGTTCTCATTTAATAATTCCCTCTTTTTTTTTCCCCTCATACTAGGTGTGTATCTTCTTATGCAGTCACTTCCTCTCCATTTCAATTAAAGGTGAGAGTACATAAGTATTCTGTATGACCAGTAAATTGTAAAGAGACTGCTGCAATGTATTTCACACCTTCATAGGAAGTGACTTTAGTGCAAATAAACCAGTACATACCACAGACTAGCGAAGGGCATGCTTTGCTCTGTATTTCAATGTATGCATTTCAAATAATCTTAGTATAAAAATGTTGAAAATTTGATTAATTTTAAAAAATAAGTTTAAACAAACTTTCTTTTGAACCTACAGTATAAGCAGATACAACTAAGCATCACAAAAATAATTAGGTTTGCTAAAGGGAAGTAAGGCAGAGCAATTCTTAAAAATTGAATAAAGTAGTATGTGTACTCCATTATACAAGTTGGCAGCCATATTCAACATATGCAATAATAAATGAAAATAAGGGGAAAGCTTGTATAAGGCCAAAGGTGCAAAGACTTGCAGTTTTGAAAGCAAATGCCAAAAAGGCCACTCAAATTAGACTCGCTGTACTTTCTCCTCAAGTGTGGAGACTCAAGCATGCAGTTCTGAGATCAGGACTGGAGATAGTCTCCTTTCAAATTGTTTCTAACAGAAAACATTTATGGAACTTCTTCTTTGGCAAATGTTTTTAGGTTAGTTTGACACAAACATCTATGAGTATCTTGACTCAAAATCTTTCTTAAAGAAGGTGAATTAACACCATTAAGATACTGGGTTTTTTCAGCACTTGTTGAAATCAAAGGCTTGTTATCAACTGTATTTAAATATATTAACACTTAAAAACCTTCACAGATGCCGGCTGATCTGTCAATGTAAAAGTATGTTTAGCAATCTGAGCACTGCCCTTTTAGTAAATGACCGGTATTGATTAAATTTCATTGTAAAATAAAGCAAGCTGGCAAGATACAAGGTAAATTCCAATCTGTTTACAAAGGCTAAGCAAATACTTGTTAAAAATTTAGAGATGGTGTGTTACAGTATAGTTGCACAGTGCTTATGTCTACTGAATACACAAATCCAAACTTTATGGAACAAGACCAGCATAGATCTTTCAATGTCTGATAACTGGACCACGGTCGCAGCTCCAAGCAAAGATCTAGCAGCCTGTCTCACAAAAGTAACAACTAAGGCCTAAATCTCCAGCTAATGTTCCTTCACCACTCCTCAGGCCTTTGCTTTGTGGTATCATAAGCTCTTATTACTTCAGACTGGGAAACAATTCCATTTTCATCTTGAGAGAAGGCATAGCCATCTGCAGATATAAAGCAAAACAGAAACAAATTAAATTTTGATTGGTTTTATTTTTTTAATGTGTTAATAAAAGCAACTTAACAAAGGTGAATAGAGGGGAATAAACCACTTTTCAATAGTTAGCAAAATCCTGTGCCATTTCTTACCGAATTCTGCAGTTATAAAATAGCAGAAAGAACTCTGCGCAGCATCTTAGGTATGAAGGGCAACTTAACCACAGGCAAAGAACCTGGTCTAATGGGTTTAGGATACTGCACTTTTGCTATAAATCAATGCAGTGAAAGGCAGAATTGTACTGGTGGGTTACTAATGGATGTTAATTTTTGTCAGTGATCACTTACGAAGCAAGTTTTGTTGCAAAGAGTCAGAGCGATACAAGTTCACATGGTTCTTCTTAAAAACATTCTTCAGTAGCTGGGCTCTTTCAGTTAGGCTAGAGAGAAAGTAGATACATGAAAAATATTTACTTACTAATTATCCCATCCCTTTATGTTTGAGCTTGCTCAATGGGAATTAATTATTAAATGAGAAGTGTCCACCCTTTATCTTTTTAAATTGTGCCTGAGGAATTATTAAGATGATGATTAAAAGCTTGTGTGAGGACAGATTATTAAGTTCTGATCCCTGGTAATTATTTTACTTGTCACAGTACAGGCAAAATATCTGTTTGAAACACTGCTGTGTGCTGACAACACAAATGAATGAAGAATATTGTGAACCTTTGAGTGTGACTCCTTTAGAAACACACAATGTAAAGGGAAGGCACTGTCTTCCTTGACGTAGCACAGTTTGAACAGTGCCAGGCTGAATTAGTCTTTTTAATCTTACATAGAAAGTGTTCCCAGCCTCTATTGACACAGTACCCCAAAGGGATGGGAAATGAGCAGAGGGAAAGCCGTGTTTTTGGTCATCAGCTGTGTGTACAGAAACATTATTTCCATGAAAAGAGCTCTAGAAAGGAGCATTCCCCAGGAAACTCTAGAAGGTGTTTTTCTGGAGATCATACCCAAATAACAGACTACTACTGCTGCTAAGGTTGGCCACTTCAGCCCATCTCCTTCCTTCCCAGCACTACGGAGTTTGTTGTGTTGTATGCTTTTTGTGCTTTAGTGTGACCCAAGGTACCTCCCATTTCAGCCCAAGTGGAAAACAGGGGCATTAAACATTTTAAAAATTGAGACTCAAGCATCAGCCAAATGCTGTAAACTGTAGTGAAAGGAATAGCAAAAGTATAGGGTTTCCTTTCTGTCTTACACTAAAGTTTTCTTTAATAGGAACATACATTACTAAATAAATATCAGGTAGATGAACCACAGCTCAGAAAAACTGCAAAATCTGACAGTTTTAATGACATTAAATATGTACAAGGAACTATATTAAAAAAATAACCAACCCAAATCAAACTCTTCAGTGTCCTCTTGATTTGATTTGCACTGTGAATTACAGCCCGTAATATCTTAAAAAAATTCTAACCTATAACTTAAACATTTCAAATGCTGAAAAACGCAGCCCCCTTTCAATGTAAACTGGTTTAAAAATCAGTACAATTAAAAAAGAGATGTATCTTATGTTTAATCTGAGTATATAGTGATCTGATATTGCTAAAGTTTCTCCAGATTAGCAAAGTTGTCTCTTGTGCAATGATGTAGTAAGAAAAACAGATCTCACACACCTTATGCTACCAAGTTTTGATTACTCAAATTACTTTTTAATATTATTGTCAATTAGCTCAACAGACTTACCTTCCCAGGCTATCAACCAGACTAAGGTGTGCAAAGAAGAAACTAGACTGCTTTCCTTAGATTACCATTCAAGCCATTAAATTAGAAATGGTCATTCTTTCTTAAGTGACTATATACTTATATATGAAGCTGAACAACTATTTAAGCTGGAGAGACTAATGGTTTATCTCATCCTTCTGTTCCCCTCTAGTCTGGTGGTTAAAGCATATGGCGAAAGCTTGGCTTTTCTAAGTTGGAAAAGGAAAATAAACCTTCTATTTCCACACCCATAGAACTGGAAAACCTATGGGGTAAGGTGATAGGAAGGGAAAACTTCTTCTGTGGCCATGTTTTGAATGAAAAGGTGGAATGAGACTTCCTCGTAAAAAAAAAAATAAATTGGTACCAGTTCCAGGAAGGAAGTTGGCATCTGCTGACTGAATCAAGAATGGAGAGGCTGAAATACTGAGACACATCTTACTGTCAGTGCTTTCCTAAGCTAACTCTCCAGGGATTTTTTCTTTATCCTACTTGCTCCTCTACATTGTGTAGGAGCCTTCTTTTTTAGTTCAGAGCTGTAAACTGTTTAAGTGACAACATTAAAAAAAATTAGGGATTGAAATCTAAACTGTAAGAATACAGAGAATGAATAAATAAATCTATATCTTCATGTAAGATTGGAGGCCAAGGAGGTAGAAGACTATGGGTACACATAGATACAATTATCAGCTGTACCTCCTTTGCAATACATTTGTGAAATCTTTATTAATGTGAGTTGAAATTTCTAAGAAATATTTGACAGGTGTTATTTTCTAATAAAAATATTTTATTTAAATCATAAGCATGCCTATTATAGCATTCTTGGTACCATCATTCTTTGCTTGTGCTCCTGAATGGAATGTCCAGACTGAATCCCAGAATCACTAGGCTGGAAAAGACCTCCGAGATCATTGAGTCCAACCCGTGTCTAAACCATGGCACCAAGTCCCACATCCAATCTTCTTTTAAACAGATCCAGGGATGGTGACTCTGCCACCTCCCCAGGCAGACAATTGAATGCAATACCACAGACAATTCCAGTACTTTATCATTCCTCCCATAAAAAACTTTTTCCTAACATCCAACCTGTATTTCCCTTGGCACAGCTTAAGACTCTGTCCTCTCGTTCTGTCAGTTGCTTCCCGGAGAAAGAGACCAACCCCTACCTGACCACAACCACCCTTCAGGAAGTTGTAGAGGGTGATAAAGTGATCCCTGAGTCCTTTTCTCCAGGCTAAACACCCCCAGCTCCCTCAGTTGTTCTTCACAGGGAACGTGCTCCAAGCCCCTCACCATCCTTGTTGCCCTCCTCTGAGTGTTCTTGAGCATCTTGAGCATCTTGAACGTGCTTCCCAAACTGAGGGGCCAGAGCTGGACACAGCACTCGATGTGTGGCCTCACCAGTGCCAGGTACAGGGGAAGAATGACCTCCCTGCTCCTGCGGGCCACACCATTCCTGACACAGGCCAGGAGCCATTGGCCTTCTTGGGCACACGGCTGGCTCCTGTTCAGTCAGCTGCTGGCCAGTACCTCCAGGTCCCTTTCTGCCTGGGCACTGTCCAGCCACACCATCCCCAGCCTATAACGCTGCAGGGGCCAAAATGCAGGACTTGGCACTTGCAATTATTAAACTTCATCTTACTGGACTCTGCCTCCATCCATCCAACTGTTCCAGGTCTTTCTGCAGAGCCCTCCTACTTTCCAACAGATGGACACATGCTCCCAGCCTGGTGTCGTCTGCAAATTTACTAATGAAGAACTCAATACCCTCATCCATGTCATCAGTAAAGATATTGAACAGAACTGGCCTCACCACAGACCCCTGAGGGACACCACTGGTGACTGGCCCCAGCTGGATGCAGCCCCGTTCACCACCTCCTCTACCCTCTTTCAGTCCTATCACTACATGCCCTTAAAAAAAATCTCCAGGCCTTCTTGTAGGCCCCCTTCTCAGTAAACATTCAGGTACTGACTGATCACAACAGCTATCCAATACAAGAATCCTGACCTGTTATCTGTGGAAGCTGAAGCTTCTCTTTTGTGTTGTAGTATTTCTAAGATGGGAGTGGACAGAGTGGAAAAGTTTCTGAGTTGTCTTTCTCACTATTTCCTCATTACCTCTTAATCATGCAATGATTTATAATTTCTTAGGTTATTCTGGCATTTAATGAGAACAAATCCCTTATTCTGCTACAACAGAAAAAGGTACTCACAGAGGTATGCACAACAGAATAATAAAGTCTCCCTTATATATTTTTAAAAGATGTAGAGGGCATTCCTCACCCATTTAACTATTTACTCTATAGTGGTAACTAATCAATACAGGCTTCTGCAATTTAGGAGATTCAAAAATATTTACAAAAAGTTCAATCAAATTTTTGCAGATGCAAGTAAGTCAGTTCACCAGACCATTCCTTTAACAATGAATATTTTCTCCATAAAAGGTCAAGTGTTTGCTCTATCACCTGAATTTAAATACATTAAAAAATAATGGAGGGAATAAAATTTTAAGAGATACTGAGTTGTGTAACATTCAGTGATTTCTATATAAGGTGGATGCTTGTATTCTTCAGAAATACTGGTCTAAAAGTGGAGACTTCATGGAGAAGAATTAAGTCTAAGAAAGATATTCTGGCAGGTAACTAAACTGCTGTCATGGAACCCTCATAACTATTTAACTCTGGGACAAAAAGATTAATAATTAATTTTTGTAATTAATTACAAAACCGGTGGTGAAACCACCAAGTTAATTTTACCTATATAAGAAGGGATTTGGAAGACACACCATGTGTAGGATGAGGGAAAAGCATCCTGCCTAGACAACTGAAGTTAAACTAGCTGAATTGGGAATACAAGAGAAGTCTTGGGAATGCAAGTAAGAAACACAAAAAAGGTAGGTTACCGTACTTTTTTCTATACCCACAAGATGTTCCCCTTTTAGCACCATCCAGTACTAATGTCTGCTTTCCTTTCTGCAATTCATTCTTCTACAGCTTTTGCTCTTCGCACAAGAGCAGAGCATACATTGCTTCAAAGCTCAGCACACTGACAGATGAGTTGGTTAATTTGGAGAAAGATATTGCCCTCAGTCTGCTTAAATGACCCCTGCCACTGAAGAAAAAGCATCTGTGATGATCAATTTACATCACTTTTAAAAGAAAGAGAATGTACGCTTGCAAGCACTGCTTAGGTCTTGCACTGATGAAGGAAAAGTAAGCTCAAAGCAGGAGTTGCCACCAACTAGGGGATTCTGCAGTACTTGCAATGTGAAGCTGCTACTCCAGAGATAGCATATAGAGGCTGAGAGGAGACTGCGTGCAGCAGAGTCCTGTTCTGTAGCCCACCAGACCAGACTAGGCGTTCCATGGGTGGTGGGAAAAGCTTCCAGGCTTCCTGGCACCTCCCCTGTTCCTTGTTACCAGGAAAGATGAACCCAGCTCGGGACAAAACATTCTTGTGAAAGCTCTCACACAAGCTGGATACTCCTCCATTAAAAATGGTGGTTATCACCTTGGTATCTGATATAATTTGATCTCAGCCTGGTAAATCCCAGTAATCTCTTTCCCACTGAACTGGAGGAGGGATACAATAAGATTACTAAAGCGTCTTTATGAACAAAAGGTATTTTCTGAAAACTAAACCTATAGTAAAAGAAGTGGCTATGTTTTTTCTGGTCTCTTTCTGTGCATAGTTTGGTAGGAAAAAAGCCTTCTTGGCTATGCTTTTTTGCCATGAAGATACTAAAAGAACAGCAGTCCAAAAAAAAGAAAGAACAGGAAAATCAAGTATCAGCAGTTTTGGCTTTTTTTTAAGACTTCACAACTCATGAAAATGAAGACAAGAAAAGAAAGCTCTAGTTCAGCCAAATGGCACTAATGAATTGGAACGGGGGGAGAGGGGGATTTTGTTATCTCATACATTCAGCAAGTGCTTGCTACAAGTTCAGCTTGGGGTTAAAAAGTCTGAGTGTGTCTGAGTGCACACCTTTATGCTGACTTTACATGTAGAAAATGTCCAGGTATTCAGTTTTACCTTCTCCATTTTCAAATTATCTGCCCTGAAGTCCACGAAGAAGGACATAACAAGGAAATTCTTGTGGAGGCTCAAAGTTTAAATTTTATTTACCTCATATAAATTAATCAAATTACTTTGCTCTGGACTGGAATTAAATACAAAGCCATCTCATTATATTCAATTTCAAAAAAACCTAGGCACATTTTTTGTTTGTTCCTATGTTACTGAGAAGCTTTTAAATAATTTAAATTTTGGTTTTTTTTGTGCTTAGGCCCCGTTCACAGCTACACTACAAAATTATGCAGGTTTAAACTAACTTTGTTCTAACCCATTATCTTTTAATTTTGTTTGTGATTTTATTGTTAACACGCGCAAAAAGGCAGAATTAAAACTGCACCTCAAGCTTGTTCTATACTTAAGAGCCAGAAGCCAGTCAGCTACAAAGAAACATCAGTTAAAGCTTTTGGTAAAAACTTCTACATAAGCCTACGAAGAAACACACTGGCTCAGTAGACCTGAAGGTCCTTCACAAACGCCTTTCATTTGTACTTTGTACTTTTGAAAAATAACCTTTTGTCTTTGATACATGTATAAAACTAAAAATAGTTGCCTTTTTTTTTTAAAACAATATTTTACAGATTTTTACCGTACCTCTTGCCATGCACAACTGCCCCAGGATCCTCGGACTTTGCTTCCAACTCCTGAACTTCATCTACCAGTGTCTTGTAAGTAGCTCTCTTTACTCTGTAAGTACATACAAAATACTGCCAGACTTACTCTTCTTGAAAGTAGAATAACAGATAGTTTTATTAAAATATATTATTTATAAATATTCAATTTATAAATCCATTTCACCAGACTTAAAACTACAGTTTACAAGGAGAAATATCAAAAAACAAATCTAAATAATATATTTTATCATCTGTTCTTGCAAATTTGAAACAAAAAATATTTATTAATGAAACACTACAATTATTGAAGAATTTAAAATAGTAAGACCTCCTGTAATAAAGTTTTTCAAAAACAAGGACAGTAAAAAAGAATTTTATATAATCACCAGAACTGATCTTATATAATCACCAGAATTTATCTTAATTTTTAAAAATTATATTAGTAATTAGAAGACACATTTAAAAGTCAGTACTTTCTTCTGTAAACCCTGGCGTTTTCGTACTCACACTTTGTACACTATATCAAGAAGTAAAGCTGTCATAGGAATACACAGAAGGCCCATCCAAAACACTCCAGAGCTGAACATCATAGCTGCCTGAAGAGAAAATGCACAAAATGAGATGTCACAATAAAAACTAGCAAAAATTCTTAGAAATATCAAGTATTTTGTTGAGGCTATGAAAAGCAAATTTAAAGGAAACATTCTAGTCTGTCTAACGTGAAATAGAACTTGAACTGCTTTCTAAAATGCCCTGAATTGCTCTATAAATCCAGTAACTAGTAAGGACTATTTATTTCATGTCGAGAAGCTGGTAGAAAGATACACTGCTCTGCTCTTTGCATGGGGAAATCACCCCTCCACAATGCAGCTCTATACCACTGTGTTGATTACAGGCATTTCCATTAAAATCAGATTTATCAAAAATCCACCCTTTTCCAACTTTCTCAATACATTATGAGCACAGTTTTCCAAATTTGCAATCTACTCGAACAGGATGTAACCTTCATATGGATACTGGACACTGTTACACTTATCCTGCAATACAATTTGGATCAAAAATTATCTCCCACAGAACTCGCTGTACCACAGCTCCCACACTACCACAGACTCCTGGCTCAACAGATTGCTTAAAAATGAGATATAAGGAAACAACTATTTATAAATTATGAAAATATGCAACATATTGTTCAATGAAGATCAAACACATGGTAAAATATTTGAAAACCATGTAATTGTTTTTATCTGTGTATTTGTTTTTTTCTGTATACCACTATATATAATACACAGGAATTTCTTCTGTTCATTACTTGGTCTTTAGAAGTACTAAACACTAAAACATATTTAATGGCCAAAACAAACACCACAATATATGGACATCAGAGGAAAAAGGTCTTTATCTTTGTAACTCATGCTCAAATGTCTACATCAATAATATTATGGATGTAAAGAGTATGATAAATACTTATTGAAGCATGTTACTAGAGGTCTGATTTGCAGTCAGTATTAGAAATACTTCTATAATGTAATTAGATTGTAGAGAGGTTGAAAGTAACATCACTATGCAACAACAGCCTTTTAAATCCCTTGTTTCATTACTTGGAGACTAATTTCTTTCACAGGTTAAGCCTCAGTATGTAAAATAAATAAGCTGAAATTTTACTAGTTTTAATTAGCAGACAAACAGTAGGTAGCGTGCAGTAGCTGAAGTATAATTTCTCAACATGCATACAGGAACATTTTAGAATTATACTCAATATGTTGACATATGAAAACAGAAGCAATTTTTTTTCAGAAAAAAACCCCCTAATTCTCATATACAGAAAAAGTTTGATTTACCTTGTTTTTGTATCCAAATTCCTAATGACACTGATTCTTTGGAAAGCATTAGAATGTACTTTAAAAATGTGGTAACCTTCCTATGACTATGTTAAAAGGACATTGATACTGCCCTGAGATTCTACTAACTACTTCTGTCAACAGTGTCAGCAAAGGTATAAACACTGACTAGTGGCAGGTTCAAAATAAAACAATTAATATTTTCAAAGGAGAAAAAAAATTGTATCAGGAAGTGGAGGAAATGCATTAGTGAAGAAAATGTATTAGCAGTCACTGTATAAGTAAAACATGACTTTTGACATATTTGATTAAATACTCATTTTCTAGAACAGGAGCTAATAGGAAATGTCTATCACAAATGCACTTTGCAAGACATTTTATAATTAAGTAGCAATTAGATAGACAGTTCCCTTAAAAACAAGAAAAAGCATAAAAATACAACTTGAACTAATTGCGATTATTACTTCCTATTATTACCCACATTTTTTAATTTATAAGAACATAGCAAAGAGCTGTCCTTGCCTTAGCCACCCGGTATTAAATGTTTGCTGGTGAAACAGCAAAAGTGATAATGTAGGTCTTAGGATGTTAATTCTGACCATTGTAATGCTAACTATGAATGAAGGAACAACTGGCGCCTACTATTCACTCCATCCAGCCTTTGGCTTTACAAATGAACAACATGAATTGAGGTAAAAAAAAAAAAAGTTTTTCTGCGTCATATTTGAAAGCCTGTCAGATTTTTTTCCTTTTACAGAGTTAATCCAAACCTAAAAGATTTAAAGCCGACATTCGCATTAAAGACAGAGGCCCTCTTTGTATTTTTTGGATGAAGAGGGGAAAAAATAAAATCCCACAGAGGTATTTCCTTCCTTTCTGTACAAGAAAGCTCCCCCCCTCACTCTGTAGAAAACATTTTTGTCTCTAACTTTTCACATCTCTCTACACATAGGCAGGTCATCTGGGAAATGGCAAACCAATCCTTTTCAGACAATGGCACTAACAGGAGCAGCCTGTTCTGGGGACGGACTCTGGCTGCCTCTGTTTGTGGTTTACAAATTGTTCCTAATGTGAGAGATTTGTGGTCTATGCCAAGTCTTCCCCCTTTAGGCCTTGTGAAACCAAATGGAATCTGCCACAAAAGTGGCTCCCAGGGGAATTCAGAAGTAATCCAAAATGAGAGCTGGGAAGCCCAGTTTATTGTAGGACTTACAAATCCTGCAGGGAAGATAAATAATTTGTTCTATGTGTAGCTCATGCTCAATATTAAGACTTTTAAAATAAATTAACTTTTTTTAAAGTTTCGATTTTTATATAGGTTCTCAATTTTCAGAAAATAAAAACATGCTAAAAAATACTCAGTTTCATGACTTAGTGGTGGCAGATAAGAAATCCTGGCTGCAAAACATTTTAATACACTGCTGAAGATGTAGTGTTAGGAAATTATATATCAGAATGAACAGAGAATATTCACTTTTTCCTCATTATGAAATGATTTCCTAAGAGAGCTAGCTCAGATTTTAATAAGCCTTTAAAAAAGAAGAGAAAGATGAAAACAGTGGTAAAATCCTTGCTGCAGAAAAGCTTATCCTTCTCAATTTATCTATTTCAAATATCATCTAGGTACACATATCCTTTCTATAAACTACAAAGCTATAGAATACCCCAACAGCATCACACCAGCAAAAGTTTCTCTTCTCAACCTACTGAAAAAACTTCATTAGTAGTAGTCATGTGCATGTGTTTGCCTTCATATATGCCAAAGTACTTACTGTTGTAATACTAAAACAGATCTGCATTTACTTCTAGTGCAATGAAGTTCCTACAAGTAAGTTCTTGTACTGCCTCTATGCTATGTAGAGTTTTTAGAAACATATTTTAGCTCTTTTTAATTAAGAACTGTGTTCCGACAAGTTGCAAAGAAATAAGTTCCTCTCTATTAGGATCTCTGGTATATTAACCAAGACAGACCACTGGAAGGAGAAAAGATAAACTGAGCAGTTCAAAGATCAGCTCTGCTATCCCTGTTTAAGAGAACAAGAATTCAACTACGGAATATGGAGAAGGATCTTTGCAGGATACCTGGGAATAGCAGATTCTGGCTCACAAATAAATGTCTGCGACTAGACCAAGTATAATTAAACCATGAAAGTTTGAGGAGTCAAAATGGAAAGTACCTATTGGGAATTAAATGGAAAAATAAAAACCCCTTAGACAAATACTTTTGATTCCTGAAATGAAAGATGAAAAGCAAACTTTAAATATAAATTATTAAATAGTTAAAAGATGTTAGTATCAGAATGGTGACAATTTTAGGCTTTCAAGTGAGGACCGATGACTATAATGGATATGTTTTATGGAATAAATTCTGATGAACTTAAAAAATCATCAATAAATCACTGATTCTTTCTTTGAAGTAATAATATTCTCCACAAATGTACACTGACACATTTTTTTTTCTCTAAAAAAGAAGTTCACATAGGTATAGAAAGGAAGACATACAGATTACTGATTATTATTCTGTAAAGAGACACAGGTCTTAAAAGGCAAGCTGGGAAAACTTGGAAGGGGGATGAAAATGTGCTAAATCTCTAGAATAATTCCTATAGAGGCCTTCTGCTGAGAATGGGCTTGAGAGATATTTTGGACTACAAAGGAAGACCCTAGCTTTGATTGTTGAATTATTTCAGTGTTCTTGAAAATTTAGTACACCAGTTACTCCCTCTGAAATGAAGACACATAATTTGGATAATATTTTTAATCCAGAATGGTAAAAAAGCAAGAGCAACAACAACAACAAAAAGATGGCACAACTACCCTAGATATTAGCCACTGAAGAATGACTATATATGACTATATACAACAATTTTGATTTATTTATCATTTTGTAGCCTGCAGAAGTTATTAAAATAATAGTCAGTTGTTTTTTAAAAATGCAAGAGACGAGTATCCATTTATAGCACTTTTTACAGCAGGAGGGACAACACAGCAGGGTGCAAAAGCTGTAAGGTCCTCCTAGAGAAGCTGTTGATGTATGGACTGGATGAATGACTGTGAGATACACTGAAAACTGGCTGAATGGCAGTTGGTGATCAGTGTCAGGCTGGCTGGAGGCCAGAAACTGAAAGTGTACCCTAGGGGTCAATACTGGGTCCAGTTTCACTAAACAGCTTCATTAAAGATCTGGATGAGAGGCAAAGTGTACCCTCAGGAAGTCTGCTAAGGGGGGGGAGTGGCAGATGCAGTAGAGGATTGTGTTGCCATCCAGAGAAACCTCAAAAGGCTGAAGAAATAGACTGGCAGGAACCTCATGCAGCTGAACAAGGAAGAGTGCAAAATCCTGCACATGGCAAGGAACAACCCCAGGCAGCAGTATATCCTGGGGGCCACCCAGCTGGAAAGCAGCTTGGCAGAAAAGGACTTGGTCCCAAGGGACACCAAGTTGAAAATGAGGCAACAATAGGCCCTTGTGACAAAGGAAGTGAATTGTATCACTTGGCTTCGTCAGACAAAGTATTGCCAGCAGAGGGGAAGGCAGGTCCCCTCTGCTCAGCACTGATGAGGTCACACTTAGGGAAATCTCCAGTTCTGGGTTTCCCAGTACAAGAAACACAGGCACACTGAAATTAGTCCGATGTCCTGAAGCATCTCTCACGCAAGAGAGAAACATGAGATAGTTGGGATTACAGCCTAAGAGGAGACTTAGGGGGATCTTATTGATGGAGATAGACTCCAGAGCGGAAGGTGCAAAGACAGACCCAAAGAAGCCCTGTCATGGCACAAGAGGAAAGGAGTGCAAACTAAAACTTGAATCTGAACAGCAAGAAAACTTTTCTTACTGTGAGGATGACTGAACAGGGACACAGGTTGTTCAGAAATGTGGTAGTGTCTCCATCCTTGGTGATACTCAAAAGCTGCCTGGGCATGGTTCAGGGCAACTTGGTATAGTGTCGGAAGGGTTACACCAGATGACCTTGAGACCCATTCAACTGTTCTATGATTGTATTCTATCCTAAATACTTTGCCTTGTAGGCTTTGCTCTAAATTAGACTAAAACCATTTCTCACTTTTGGATCAAACTTTAGACAAACATCTTACTAGAGAAGACCTGTTCATTAGAGAGTGAAGTATATGGACAACTGTATTTTCAAAAAAGTTATTTGGTGTTTTTGTGTAAAAAACCTCAATGCAGTAAAGGCATGAAAGGATGCATAGCTAATATTTTAATAAGCATGATTCCATACAAGCAGGATACTTGGCATAATACAGAGAGAAGCAGTGCTTCTCTCAAGCATTGCTCAGGAAACCAATGCTGTCAATATAGTGTATTTTAATACTTCTTTTCTACACAGTGCAGCTGAATTTTCCCACAAGAAATATTACTGTTTTTCACAAGACTTCTGCAAACATCAGTCAAATGATCTAAAATTCTGTAAAATACATGCTTGTACCTTAACTCCAATTTCCGTCAGTAGTTTTATAAATCCCCTGGGTCAGACAGAGCAGAAACAGATGGTGCTCTGGAGAACTTTACAGCACATTGTCTACAGCACCACAATAAATTAAAAAGTTTTGTGGATACTAAACTTTTGATTTAGTATCAATGTCATATTTCTTATTCAAGTAGAGCATTTTTATTCTTAGCTATCTTACTAATCATATAGGTGGAAAAAAAGAGGCCTAACAATTCAGAGCACATAACAGTAACAAAAAGCTTTACTAGCAATGGATTGATTTGTTTTTCACCCCTCCTCAATTACAGGTTTGCAACTCAGATCACAACCAGACTTTTTTCAAGAAAGAGATAACCATACCTGTTTAGAAATGTACCTATTTTTAAAATTAAAAAATCAGTCTGTTTTTTTCTTAAGAGGACTTAAAGGAAAAGTAGACCTACTAACTGCAAGCATGGAAGCACTAGTGGAAGGTTCTAGCAGCTTTACAGCCTACTGACACATGAATGGAGGCTGCTCTTATTAGGTGATGCAAGTTACAGAAATTTCATTAGTGCCATTATTGCAAAAGGACTACACAGATATAAAAAACATAGAACAATTTAATCTTGGCTTCATTTATTTGTGCAGTCATTATATGCAATATGACAAAACACAGACAACGGGAAATTTTTGGCTGCATCACAAATTAAAAATGCATTTTGTTCAGTATCACAGAACTGTTTTCTGTGTATTGAAGAGTTTCAAAGAAAAAAGAAAATACACCTACAAAGAAAATACCTTATCAAATATGAAGAGACTTGGCATTTACTTTTAAAAACTTAAGCAAACTTCATCTGGCTTAAACAGAAAATACTCTAAGTTATTTAAAATATTTTGAAAGCATATTTCAATTATCTATTTGTTAATATTATACATAGAAGTATCAACCTAATTTATATTGATGGAGTAGCAAGACAGACCCAGGAAGTTGATTTTTTCAAATCCACAATCAAAATTTTCTTTTAGTCTGTAGTAACATATTTTTTTGAAATTAAATGCAACTTGTTAAATGCCATGGGTCAAAACACATGGTTTTAACCAAAAAATGCCTACATAGAATTCTATGTTGTTTTTTTCCCCTTTATTTCCTGTGCATGTGTCTTTAAAAGCACATTCTTTGCTAGTAAAATATTAAGAAAATAACCTGCAAATTTCCTTGTTCACATACTTCCATACTAGAGAGTACTGACAGAAAACAAATGTATGAAGAAATATTTCTGCAGATGTAATGCAAATTGTAATGTAATAAAACTATGTTAAAAAGGCTGAAAAGTTATTATAAAATCAGTGAAAGCTTTTGAAATGTTTTCAGTATTTCTTTCTCATAAGCTGTGCATCCCCATTCCCTCCCAGAGAAATACTGTTTTGCTACTACTACCAAAATCCTCCTTGCAGAAAAGGGTACTTTAATACTTTGTTATAAGTAGATAGAAGTTGAATTCCTATGTCTTTTAGGATCCGTTTCTAAGAAGACAAGAATATAGTCCGTAATTCTTAAAATAAATTCAAGGAAAGTAATTTTTAAATGATTGATTTTGAAGTACAATCAAAATAATATGAAAGTAAACAGTAAGTTCCACTTAATTAATGATAGAATATTTCTGTCTTGTTTCTACTAAAAGACTCATGAACACCCAGCTGGACAGTACCTGAACTAGCTAGAGATACTATACTACATAATAAATTACTTAGGTTATCACCCCTTTTTATCACATATCCCTCTTCAGTTTTATGGCCTATTTTTCCATTTTCTTCAACTTCATAAAGCCCATTGCTTCTCTCGTAGTTTTCTTTCATTTTTCCTTTTAGCCTGTCTGCCAAAAGACAACGGTGAACTGACAGTTTTCATTTAAACATCATCAATCAGGAAAAATGAATGAAGTTTTCCTCACTTGTAGCTTTATTTCTTTAAGGAAAAAAAACTCCACAACTGGAATAGAAACAGTTTTAAGGTTGACAAGATGTAACTGGTTTTAGAATTTTAATATGGAAACATGTTTCAACTACAATAACCCAGATGTGTAATATCAACCTAACAGACTAATCTAATCTATCAGCTACAGACGACCAGTTATTCATATCAGGAGAACACTTGTGCCAGTGTTCTCCTGATAACCTCATTTATGCCAGTCAAAAATCAAATTTCAACTCTTCTGGTGCGCTACCTTTTTGGCAACAAGCTACCACTACTTACAGGACTTAGGATTACTGCACCAGGGAGAGGTTGTAGTTCCACCACTGTGAGAAACAGTACTGTATAGGTGGATGAGTTGGCCTAGAGCAGATCTACAAGTTTTGTAAAACCCGAAAAACAAAGATCTTGATGCCAGAATTGTCTCAGCATTCTAGATCAACTGGACTCTTTGGACCAAGAGGGGGAGGCCCTGTGTGTTTTTGTTCTGGGAAAACGCAGAGCAAAAGAGAGACAGAAAAATACACTTGATTACTCTAATAGGAGCATCCCAAGGAAAAAGGTCTAGTGGCCTAGATAACAGAGTAAAAATGCTGTAACTGTTATAATTTTTAATTTCACTGTATTTTCTTTTAGAGCATGGCATTCTGCAATCTTTCCTTCTGTGATACCAACATACAGCAACCTATACGTAAAAGCCAACTTTAATTATCTTCTGTATAATTGGAAAACCATGGAAACAGGGTGAAAAGTCAGAAAAGCTTGCAAAAATATGCAACATATTTGTTTCTTTGTTCAGTAAGTGACTGGATGATGCCTGGATAGTAAAAAGTGAACACAAATTAACAATTTTCTTTCTTTAACTTTGGGCCTTTAGCTTTAGTGCTCAAACATAAGAGTATTAGAAGCATGGACTGACTTTTCTTTTGTTACAACCCAATTTTTCTTGAGTCATTATGTTGCAGTATTCTCCATTGAAACACGTTTATCAGAGTTAAATATTTTATAGGAATAGATACAAAAAATGAGTTTCAAAATATTTAGATTAAAACCTTCCTCTGCATCAATGAGTTTTCCATCACCTCCCATATGCTTTTTCTCTCTCCTTCAAGAGCACTATAATTTTATTTTCTTGGAAGAGAACCAGGAATAAGCAGCAAGAACCTTACTATTTTTACGACACTAACATAAATAAAGACTGAATCCTTATTAGAATGTTTCATTAAGTTCTTTTCTATCTCAAAGAAGACATGAGAACTATGTTTGTAGAAGAGATCATCTAGCTGGGACTTATTTGTTGGATGAATATAGTGTCAAGAATACAGACTGGATAGACTATAAACCGACTACGACAGAATTGTTACCAACTTTAAGAAGGAAGAGAAACCTTTAAACTTTCTAAGGGCTATAGTTATATAACCTACAGCTATATATCCTTATAAATTTGAAGTTTATTAAAAAGGAGGCAGTCTTAATGAACACAAATGGGGAAAAAGTGCATGGAAGTCCACTTCAGCACAATTTCTGAGATCGTACCAGCTAGAATGGACAAAAAGCTAAGAAGCAGATGTCAGCTTTTGACCCACTCTAACTTTTGCCAAGCATAGTTGGATGAATTTTTCTAGTCTGACCCACAGAATTGAAGAAATCAGGCAAGCAGTATTTGCACATGCAAGCAGAGTTGCTTATACGTATTTGTTTCTGTCACATCACAATCTTTTGCAGAGATAAATCTGTGAATCTTTTAGTTTAAATACTTATGGAAGGCCTGACTTGCTACAGAGAAACTCAGTGAATTCTGCCCTGCCAGAGACCACTCAGTCAGTAGAGGCACTTCCAGGAAAGCATATAAAAATTCTGCTGCCAGTCTGAGCTGTAGTATGCATCAACAGGACTTTTAGCCACAGAGTGGCAGTGCAAAAAGCTAGACCAGAGATTTGAACATGAACTTTAATGGCCTATCATACTTTTAGAAGACTTTATTCTGACATCACAGGCACTGAAATATATTCTTAGAAAGAAAATAAAACCAACCTTAGCCAACAACATCCCTCTTCAAACAACTTCATGCACATACACATATCAAAACTATATATGCCAGAATATATGCATAAGCAAACACACTAACAAAGTAAGATGACTTATTTCAAGTAAACTTTTATCACAACAAATAAATAATTTTAGGTTCATAAGTCAGACTACTTTGGCACAATGTTGAATTCAAACCCCAAGAGTAGTGTTTTTGTTGACTGCTAGATCTCTTTAATGAAGATCTGAAAATCACAGGAATTACATTCCCTAAAAA
>VWZN01009888.1:5629-28879 GCA_013396955.1 Regulus satrapa | reverse complement strand
TTGGAAAACTCTTCTTTTGCATTAGAAATCTTATCCTTGCTTCTTGGAACTTTGTAAGCTGGCTCTTACTAAGGTGTTGGAATTTTTTAGATGGTATTTTGGTTACACCAAAAAAGTTTGTGAAAAGTGTAGTAGTCCTCTCCAGTAGAGACTGAAGACCCTCTAGTTGCAGACAGGATGACTACAACTTTATACACCAAGACAGATTTAGAAGACATAGATGCTGTACTGAATGCTTGCAATGGTTCAAGCTTATGTTAGTTTAAACTTAAACAACGAAAAGTTTTGTTCACCTCATTAGTAAATGAGTCACCTGCATCAAACCCTGAAAAGCCCAAGAGTCAAATGTTGGTAATATAAGGCTTGTGTTCTGCATACAAATGACAAGTTGAGTAATGTCCATTATGTCATTTTCATTATTCCCTCTGATCTTTATTCTTTTCTTTACACTTTTTATGGAGCAGTCTCTGAAAACATGCTCCATTTTAGCTTACAGATGAGCAATAGGAGAAAGTTCATAATCCCAGAGCAAGGTCTAGTTGATCCAGGAAAATTGTTTATCTCCTTCCTTTGAAATTCACTCAAGCAAGTGAATTTCTGTTTACCAAAGAAATATTTATTGCATTTTGTAGCTGACTCATGAATCTGTATCACAGGTTTTGCTTTACATGTAATCTGAAGAATATGAGGCTGAAAAAGGAGTCACAAAGACCAAGCTCCAACTCTAACAGCTATAGTTAAAATTCTAGTTTGTTGAACAGCTTGGCAGCACTGATTGTCAGTGAGTTTGTTTGTATCAAACTTCAAGCAGACTCAGAAATTCAGAAGAAAAGTACTTCAATCAGAAACTGAAACAACTAGTTAAATATGTGTGGCAAATGTTTCACTACACCTGCTGCAGAGAAGGATTCAAACACTGCCAGAAAGCTTTCACATATAAGCTTATACTTCCAATTCTGAAATCCTGAAAACTCTTATTTCAACTGTGCTATTAAGGACCACAAATAAAAAACAAAACAAAACAAAACAAAAAAGTCACAGCACCATGATTTCATTATTTAAAACATGTGTGAAATCTATTTAGAAGAAAATTGAGGATGATTATGACTATTACAATTTGCTTGGTCTATGCAGCTTGGATTCTGTATTTGGATGCATGAAAAAAAGGAATTATGGAAAATAACCCAAACAAACTCATTTGGTACACTTGTTTGCTGCTTAGGTCAGACATAAGAAAAGGAAACATCTTTCAGGATGAGATCAAACACTCCCACCACTGCACAGACAAAATGTATACACAAAACAAACACTGCAGAGCTCTATAAAAGGAGATAAAAGTGTGAGTATAGAGCCTTTAGTGGCCTGTGATGGGATCATATCTGATAGCCCTAACGAAAAAATCAATAACTACACACAGCCATTCCCTCAAGAATATGGTGCTTTTTGCTCCCTCCCCTGCTTCATCCAAACTTATAGAAGTGCTCCAAATGCTACCCAGGAAGCAAGAACTCATACTGGTATTCTGTATAAAGACTGAGCTATTTTTTTAAAAAAACACCTCTCTAAAATGGTCATATAGGTATTTTCACAGCACTCTATTCCTATCTGAAACTTATGCTTAAAGAAATAATTCCAGGACATATTATGAATAATTGAAAATTTCTGACTTTATTTGTGGATCCAAAGAAACTAAACTATATCAGCTTCTGAATTACTTTTTTATTGACTTTTGCAGAACTGATGACTGCAGGCTTCTGAAAACCACACTGAAAACGGTATGAGGAATGAGAATTATTTCAGCCTCAGAATTTTGATATGACTGAAAACTATTACTACTCGTATGCTTCACATGAACAGATTAAAAAAACCCAATGTCTCCACCCTCATTTTGAAAATATCTCAAAATTAATGAATGTTCCAGATTTCATTGAATTTCTGTGCAAGAGCAGGAAAGCATCAGTGGCAACTTCTCTATTTCCCCAGACTTTTAACCTGAAGGAAAATAGGGTTTTTTTTTGGAAATTCTTGACCACTCTGCAGGTTAGTAGCAAGAAATTAACCTCTCAAGATAGTCAAGTTACAGCTCTCCCAGATGAAAACCAGTTGAAGAATGTGACATATGAGCAGCATCATGATCCCTGTTTTAGTATGTGTCTAGAATATTTTCCTTTTACTTCAGCTATGATATTTCCCTATTCCCCAAATAAGTGACTTTGATGTGAATTCATGTTACAACCCCCTTACTTTAATGGAAGAATTAATTTCTTTTTTTGTACCTGCCAACAGTGAGGAACTTGAAAAATTAATTAAACGTAATTATAACATAGAATAATGAAATGTGATTTTAACATAGAAGAACAGAGGACAGTAATCATAAATCTAATTTTGCTTCTAAGAGAGATCCTGGAAAAACTGCTATTGAGTAACATTCATATCAAGTAAGTGAAAAGCACATATTTCGCTTTACTAATTTATTCTAGGAGATAAACTATTAAAAGGAAAAAAAACCCAATAATGACTAGTATCTATGAGAGAAACAGAAATTTACTCTTAAGGTATGGATCAGCTGTACTTCTGGTGCATCTGAAAAGGCATCCCACAACCTTTGTTCAACATGGCTCAATCCTCTTTTAAGGCCTCATGATAAATTGAGAGAGAGAGAGAAGAGCATTGTATCTTCAGAAGTCGACAAACCACTTCTATAATCAATAACCTGAGAGTTCTCCAATGCAAGAACTTAAACTAAATTAATAAGCATGCTAATTAGGGAATTATTCCCAGTATTTAAAAAATCAGATAGTTTAAGCAAAGGACAAATGTATCTTCTGCATCTTTATGAAACTACTTTGTTTTAAAAATGGGAATTAGAATATGAAGTACATTCCAAAACTTCTCAAAGAGTTATTCAAGAGCCATTTCTTACTCTTAAGGCACTTCTTAAGGTACTGCACTGAATTAAGTCTCCTATTAAGAGAATTAAAAGTAATAGTAGCACCATATCTTTAAAATAGTTAGAACCAATATAGACTTACAGTGTATACAGTGTTACCCAGGAGCAGGTAATCAGAAGTTTTGCCATTGCCAAATACAGTACCTGGAAAAGGAAACACAAATAAAAATAAAAACATTTAAACATCCACAACTGCACTATGTATGATCACAATTTTGATGCAAAAGAGATGGTCGCACTTTCTAGAGGGTACTAATAGATTTCATCTTGAACTGCACTCAACTCTAGAGAGCTGTGACTTGTATCATGTTTAGTGTTCTAAAACTTTCAGCAACTTCAGAGACTATGCAGGAAACAGGAACTTTTTGTGACAGCACATACCAATAAGACCAACTTTGTATTTAGTAGTAGTGAAATTAGAGTTTCTTTTAATATCAGAGATATAGAGTCTTATCTTCAAAAAGATGTGAAATATAGTGGGTATAGTACAGATTGATTATAACATAAGTAAGCAGAAAGCTTAGAGTCAGATTTTTATGAATTCTGTTATTTTTGGTATGGAAACTTATCTTTGCTCTTATTCATATTTCTGAATTCAACTTTAGTAAAAATACAAAATATACTCAGTTTAAATTCCTGAGATGCTTGTCATTCATAAAATTTTCAAAATTTACCCAACTCAAATATGTGGATTCATATAAGTACATATCCATTTGGCACATATGGAAACACACACACATTAGTTACGCAGAGTCAGAGCTCTCAAGAGACACATTTTCATAAAAAATTGTATTTTCATAAAAACCAGATGTGTTTCCTAAGTTTAGGATTCTAGAGCAGTGAATTTTCCATTATTTATTGGCAGTTCATGACTATTTTTACAGCATAGGCTTTTCTGATCCCAGTTCTGTCAAATTTCTTTTTAGACATGGGATAACCAACAACTGAACTGTTATGAGGAAATTCCTCATTCTCAGTTGAAAGTACAAAGGTGGCTACATTTTCACATGCTCAGTTTTGAAATGCTTCTAGCATTCAAGGTTCCTCATATACTGCAAATAAACTATAACACTATGCTGTAGAGGTTCTGACCACTGGGATATTGTTTTTTAATGCATTATACAGAGTAATCAAAATGCTGTGTATGTAGCAAGTAAGGATAAAAGTAAAAGACAATAAAAAAAGAAAAGAATAATAAAGAAGGATTTTTTTAAAAAGCTGTATTAGGGGAAGAGAAAAATAAAGGTATTTTTCTGTGGGATGCATTGAGGGATGGGTTTACAACTCCTCTGATTAGGCTGGACAGAGGAAGGTGAAAAAAATGGTGATAAATGCTGATAAAAACGGTCTGTAGTTGGAAACACTTATTTTGCGTTACCTCAGGTGGCATATGGTATATTAAACACTGCTATGTGTTCGTATTTCTGTTCATATTTCAAAGTATGTTTTCATATTTCTGTTGAATGCTTATCATCTTTATATATGCTTGAAATTAAATCCATTTTGGTTGTGGATAAAGAGTGTTCCTCTCTAAAAGCTTTTCAGGACTTGTGAAGACAGTTCAACACAGAAAAAAAAATCTATTTACTGATATTCTGGAAGAGACAGCAGGGGACAACTTCACAAAAATATATTAGAATAGAACTTCTCCTATTTAACTTTCTCCCTGGAACAGACTAGCACACCAAGTAGGAGCTGAAGCCTGAACAAAAAAGCTGAGATCATAGCTTATTAAAGATTATACAAAAGAGGTAGCACCTGGTGAATTTACTAGTACATATAAGCTTGGCTTCTGCCATTTGTGTTGACAAAGTTGTGTCTGAAGAAGCTTCTGTGAAGATATATGTGTCACTTTTCCTATCCACATGACAGTATCATTAGATAGTAATCCACATCTAGTATCACTAGAGTGTAAATGTTGTGTACTGTACAATGGTAAGGCCCCATGGAGCCAATTCTCACAAACAATTCTTACAAACCCAAACTTATTCTCTGATCACATATTTCCTCATAGACTCTACTATGACATATAGTTTGAAATGTTCTACTTACAGATAAGAAAACAGGTGGACAAGCAAGACTAAGACTAAGAGGAGAATTTGACCAAGAGAAGGGCTCCAAGACATTTTAATAATCTTAAAGATTTGGTTTTCAACATTCTAATAGATATCTGCTAAATATATGCACTGCACTGCTTTACAAAATATACCTTAGCAGAAAAGAGCATGATGAGAGTAAGGAATAGGCAGGCAGCTAAGTCTATTTCCACCAGCCAGAGTACTGGGAACTCAGCACTAATGCACAAACCTGAGTTGTACCTTTCATATTTCAGGGTCTGCCTGCACCACTTCTTTGCTAGGAGAAGGTGGACGTAGGGGTCTGTTCTCAGAAGTACCTGTCTCTGATACTCCTTAGGAAACTAAAAGCATTATTTCCCTTTCTTCTTTACACACACACAGACATGTGATTTAATTAATAGCATGTCTTATTTTGCACTCATATCTCCTTCAGGCAAAACTCTGAGTACCACCATACCCATGCCAGGTACAGATTATATCCCCTCACAATGTATACAATTCCCCAGGTCGCAGTTCTGCTCCCTTACCCTTCCTTTCTCAAGCAACAGAAGGGGAGGACAGCGGGCAATTTGTTCAGACTCACAGAGACCATTTACCAGCAAGGCAGTTCTAGCCCAGGTTCTGTGGGCCGAGAAGGCTGAGCTCTCACAAGTGCTTGTACAGGTATCTCTGACATTCACTCATGAGCTCTATTCTGCAGTACCACAGACACTCTAATATTAAACACTTATCCATGGTGTAAAGCATAAATCTCTCACATTAATTGGCTACAGCTTTAAACAAGGATTTCAGTTTGAATTTGAAATCATGGTTTTGGACTATGCACTGACATTTGGGGACTCTCATTCCTCCTGGGCTGTTGCGAGCAGTTGCCAGTGAACTCACCTTCAATGTGATGTGAGTGGCCTTTCAGAAAACAGGCTGCCACATACCTCCCTTCACCCATTATGAATCACTGAGTGTTTTTTCCTTAACCTTTTGGGGCACAAGCAACTGTGACTGTCTCACTATCTAGTTTCAGCAGTTTCAAAATGTTCATGAGAACATTTCTGACCCCTATGCCAGGGCAGACTGCATGGCTACATCACCAAAACTGAGAAGAGACTAATTTTCAGAAAAGCTGCAAGGTACACACGTGGTATTTTTTTCTCCCCACAAATTGGAAACAAAAAAACCCCCACCTTTATGAGAGCTTTTCCAGCCCAAATCATTCCCATAAAATGGAAGCAGCGCTTTCAGGTTGCCTTTAATTGACACCACTTTCCTCTCAACCACCCCACTTCCTTCTCCAGCTCAAGTGCATATACAACAGTTGAACTAGAAGATGGACAAGACTGAGCGGTCCAAGATGTCACTTCCCCTGCCACAATCCTACTCACAGAAATATAAACTAGCAGGTTAGCAGGGCCTTGAAGTAACAGGACAGAATGTAGAGACAACAAAAATAAATGCTGACTAAATGTAGAAGACAATAGAAAGGATAGTAGCGTTTTACGATCTTGTAGGTATTTAGGGCATTTTATAAAAAATAGCATCATTAAATAGCAATCTATTTTCCTCCATTTAATTTCAGTTTACCTAAACATTGTTGAGATAGTTAAATGTATATGTACATAATATTATTCCTTCTTTTACACAGATCTTAAATAAAACATTTTATGTATATGGCATCTGGTTTAGTTCTTGAAATGGTATAGTGAAATTTAATCACATGGAATTGCTAGTATTTATAAAGCTTCTCTTAGAAAAAAGATAATACTTAGAAATTTTGTACTTTTCAACATTTATATTTTTATTTTTCATAATACTTACCATGCTGGAGGGCTTTTAGTGGAAACCAAAACAGAATGAATGAGTGGAAGAGGCCATTTAAACAATGAACCCAGAAAACCTAAGAAAGAGAAAACAGAAAATCCATGAGAACCATTTGCAATAAACTAGCTCTGTGAACCCTGACCTTTCTTTTTATCCATGTGTTAGATTCACAAAATGTGTTTTTGTTAGGCCACCACTGTGAAGTAATATAACTGACAGGCACTTTCAGCCTCTTAGCTCTTCATGGGTCATTTGTTTATTTTTATGCTTTGAAAAAAAGTGTATTATCTCCTCCTTTTAATTTCAATTCAGAAGGGAAATTAAAATATAAACATATGGGAATATAATCAGAAAAATTAAACTAAACCAGACAGCTGGAACAATTGCAATGTTCTAAGTGGGGAATTAAAAAGGACTTTAGCTTTTATAATTTGTATTTAGTATAAGAATAAATTTAGATAGCACAAAAATGAAAACCTGAGTTACACTTATGCCTAACCTATATATTCCCCCACACAAAGGAATTTATAAGGGATAAATAACAGTTTCTTCCTTAAAGTTCTCTTTAAATACTCCATTCTTGAGGAGCACAATTTGATCATATAATTCCTTTAATGTATTTCCTTAAAAAATGGAAGTTTTACTTTCAAACTTATTTTCATTAGTAAAAGATGCCTTCTGCAAAGAATTGTATTAAGTTTAAGAATAAACACTCTACTAACGCTTTCCATAATATATTGCATAATGACAAAGAAACTCAATAAAAAATATGTAGCCCATTTCCTTCAGAATGGCAATTAAGTTTTTCTTTATTAACAATGCTTTTGACTGTTATGGCTTTTATTGTAACTGACTAATGTGTGTCTTGAGTGTTAAGGTGTTCAAACAATTGAAATTAAGTTGCCTGTCTCACATCTTCCACAATGCCTCAACGTCTTTTGTTAGATTATACATGTACACTGGGTTGCATGGTCCAATTTACACTCCAATACTTTGCACATTTAAACTTGTGCTACTCATTAACCTTTGTCTCTCCTTCTTGCTATGTCATTGCCAGAAGTTTTTATTTGACAGAAAGCACAGGTGGGTGCAAGAAAAATTAGTTCTACTTTTCCATTTTCCTGACCAATTCTTTTTGTCCCATGCTAATCCTTTAACCTCTGTCATGACCTCATAACCTTTGATCCCTTTTACCATAACAAATATCTGCATCAACATTCAAGGCAGTAATGTTTCCAAATCTTTAACACCAACTATTCAACTTATATAGGTGGGAATTTTGTAGCTGGTGAGTTTGTAGATGTTTACTCATAGCAAATGTTGTATGGGAACAGGCACAGAATTTCCAATTAAGCCAACAATACATCTGTGCAATAAAGAAAAAATACAGAAAGCTTATTTTAAAACTGAAAAAACCAGCTGTTATAACTCATACGTACGCTGTTAATTAAAAGTATCACAACACAAAAGTGTCTGTATTTATGGGACCATGTAAAGCCTCAGATCTGTAAAGCAGTCACAGGGACACTCAAGAGACTCTGTTACACAGTGTCCTTACAACTTTCAGGTTGGTTTTTGTAGGTGAAGGGATGAAATGAGGAAGAAGGAGAAAAATCTTATCTGCTTCAGTGAACAAAGATAGTTTAGACAAATAATTATAAATTTATTGGGGTAACTCCAGTTACACAGCACAAGTGACACAGATATAAGAGCTAAGTATGCTGTATTAGCTCTGCAGATCTACTACAGACCATCACACATAGGCATTGTTAATTCAAGGATATATTGAAAATGTGCCCAAGTTCAACATAAAAGGACATTACTTGAGATGTCACAATTATATTTACAAAATTAAATTCAGAATGAACTCTTACAAAAGTCAAATAGCCAGGAAATCACAGATTCAGGCGCAAGTTTAATTTAGCTTTTTAAAAAGAGTTTATTTATGGGCACTGCTGTAGAAATGTTGTATATTTTATGCATTAAGGAGTCCTATATTCCTTTACTAGTACTTATACTAGCCTCTCTAAGATGGATATCTCCCATTTCCCACCAAAAGTAGCCCTAGATTCCTTTTGATTCACACTGACATATTCTTGACTCCAAGTATTTTTTTCCCAAAACTCAAAATTAAACCATAAAATCACGCCTCCAAATTGACAAAGAATAGTACCACGTCCCTCCCTCTACAAATCTAGTGACAGTTCTTATTGTTCTCTGCAACACTTCTCCACAGTCTTCAGTAATCCATTTCTATATAACAGTACAAATACATACAGCCCAGCGACAGTCAGGTCTAATCACTTCTGCCTACAGAAGACAGCTTTATTACCAGCAGAAAAAAAAAAAAAGAAAAAAAATTGAAAAAAATTAAATCCTTGCTGTTCATTTCCATACTTGGTAAAAATGGACATCCATCCATCTATCTATCTGATTTGTACCATTCACTGACAAGTGTACACCTGGAAATAGTAGTAATAAAAAGTCCCTCCATTTTTAATTATGAGCAACAGAGAACAAAAAGGGTAACTATACTGAATTCCTATGAATTTTTGCTTTATTATGTTTGATTTTACAAAGATCTACCTTAGTATTAAAGTCCAGTGCATTTTGGGAAGTCTTGTACAACTCAGGGTATTTTAGCATGTTTTCTTTTCGGCAGGATCTCTCAAATATTCCAAGAGTTAGAGGAGGCATTGCTGTAAACATCTAGTTTAAAAAGAAAAAAATTGCAAAACTTTAGAGGTGAGGATTTGCTTAAAGATTGCTTACTCAAAAAAGATTCATGGTTAAATGTAACTAAAGGCACCCAAATTGTCTTACCACATTGTAAAGACCTATACACCATCTTTCAAAAAGAATTTGTCCAGAAAAGCCATTGACAAATGCAAACCAGACCTGCAAAAGATTAGAATCATGTATTACTCAAATGTCTTGCAAGGCACAATAAACAGATTTTTCCTCAGCTTTGCAAAAATGGATGCTCCTACAACACATTTACAACACAGCTGCAAATGTTTTGGTTTTTAGCAATATAGAAAAATAATGATAAAACAAACTTTCAATCAAGAACTGATAGTGGGCAATCTAGTCAGATATGTGAGCAATTCCACGTAAATAGGAAGACATTCAAAGGAGGTAACTATTTTCAGAAGAAATGTCAAGTTCTTTAAGGTTTTAAGTGTGATTTAAGCTCACTTAATTTTTAATTAAATAAAAATTCTGAGAAGTATGGGCTGGTGGAAGGGGAACCTGCAGTCATCATCTTCCCATTGTTAGCAAACTTGACTAACAGAATTCAGAGATTAAGCTCCTGTTTGGAACTTCAAACTATCAATAATTCTTACTCATGAAAGGATCAGGCTTTAGCAGATCCCTAAAGCAGAACTACTTCATTAAGAATCACTAACTCAGCTACAGGATACTTTAGAAGGGGAAGTGGAAATCTCTTTAATTGCATAATTTTAATAATTTTTTGCTAAAAGGTAAAAAGAGAACAAATTCAATTTGAAGGGTGTGATTACATATTTTCTAATGATTTTCAGCACAGCATGCAGTGTATCTACTTTCTCCTATTTCATCATCCATGTATTAGATCAATGACAAAGTGGAGAAGCAGCACATCTGATGAACCTTTATTAACAAGTTACACTGAAATTATATTGTCTAGGACAAACAAAAGCTCTTAGGCAAGACAAGTCAAAATCATTTCAACATTCTACTCCATTTAATACGCATGTTTTAAAGTGAATTTTTAGGTGCTTTCTTAGAGTTCACATTTCATTGAACTTCATTAAGGAAGCATGAATTGCTACAATCAATATGTATTTTTATCAGGATGTACCCAGGCTGGCCTCCAGGTGACTGGATTCTATGACCACACTCAGAATTTTTAAAAAATCACGTGGTGCAATGTCTGAACACGTTTGTGACTACTTTGAGATGGAAAACCTCTTGAATTTGGCAACTATTAACACCAAAAATGGGAGGTAAAATCCAGCCAGAATTGCTATTTGTTCAACAGATTTTTATTTTTTTTTGGTGGCCACTTACTAAAACAAGATTTGATACAAAGTCATGATTGTTCAAGGCTGCAATGCAGAAGGAGAGAATACCCTGAATTTTCCAAAAACTTACAAAGCTGAATTGGTTTATTTTGGTAGATTTAAGAGCCACAAGCACAATTTTCTAACCTTTCAGACTATACACTGAAAAGACAATGAAATTACTTTATTTCAGCTGAATCATAGTTTTAGCAGCTCTTTTGTATTTTGATTTTTGACTTTCAAAATACAAATGACAATTTCATTGTGATGAATTTAGCAGACATTTGTTGGCAGCAGTTTCTCAGTAGCTGAGTGTAAGGGTACAGGATGAGTACATAATCAATTGTGCATTACAGAATAATTAATTATGCACTCATCAGTACAATTGATGCTTTTTTCCTTTGTTTGTATCAAATACTGGAGTAAATTTTAGGAATACTGATTTGAAAGGATTAGGGTGGTGGCAAATATGTGACTCAGTAGCTGGTCATAAATGTGCGTACATCTCATTACTGGTAATTTCAGACAGAGTTAAGGAGAGTATCACTCTCTAGGAAGAAAATAAAAGACCAGCAGTACACATAGACTTGACCCTTCATAACCAAGGAGTATATGGAAAAGACATTAACTTTCCACTGTGATTTAACTAGCAGGCAAAGTGTTATAAAATGCTAATTTTAAATGAAAGGCCTAAATACATACACTGAATCTATTCCACATGTTGACTGCTCTTACAGGTACATGATGTTAAGCAGCCCTTGGAAATGTTTTGGGACAACTTTTAAAACACAATGAAAGTATTTAGGATAAAATTTTAATTTACAATGGAATGTCGCTTACAGTTTATTTTGAACAAAATTTAAGTTAAAATTTTCAAGGTATTTAAATTGAAGAAAGTTTTATTATAAAATTATTTAATGCATAGTATTGAATTTCTGAAATATTAGCGTTTACTTTCTTCTAAAGAAAGCATGCAAATTATAGACATTTTAGTTCATTTTTAGTGCAATATATCTTGGTCAGTGCTCTAGATGCAAACTAAAGAGAATAAATTTGGTAGCATCTCTAAGTTTTGAAATTTTTATGGAATCTATTAAAAAAAAGTCCACGAAGAAGAAAATCTTTCAATGTACCTAAAAGCAGTGGCCTCTAGCAGAGATTCTACTGTCTAGCATATATATAGCTTTAAGAGACAAAACAACTTTAGTATCTAAGCAGAAACATTAATTTTATATTATTTACACGATAGTATTTGAATGTTCACATTAAGAACAACTCACTCAAACAATAATGGCTCAAAATTAAAAGATCTAAAAGATGGAAAAAGAAAAGACAAAGGAAGGACAAATACAGCCCTCACCTCAAACAGTAAGAGAGGAAGAAAATAACCCACCTATTTGCCTTAACTTCTGAATGGCCCTAGAAAATGACACTCCTATACCTATATGAAAAAAGTAATGCGGAGCTGACTACATCATTAATAGTGAGAATGACAGGAAACGCTCTGCAGTGGGCAATTTATTCAGAGACAAGTGTGTTTCACTTAGTTATGATGGACACTGAAGGCAGTTGTACCTGCAAAATAAGTTTTTGGGTTGCTGTACATGAACAGCAATTTAGGAACAGAGTCAAATAGGTCCTACTCTAACAACTCAAATTATGGAATAAAAAAAGTCATTACAGCTCTAGTTACTTAATTAATTATTTTCACAGTATCATTAAAATTGCTACAAACAGTCATCTTTAAACATCTGTGTTACTTCTACTGTAAGTTACAAACTTTATGTCTCAACTCTACACATCTGTTTCTTATGCTTGTCTTGGGCTTTTACTCTTTCATTTGTTTTTTGTTGGGTAAAAATAAATCTTACTTTTTCAAATTGGAAATCCTTTTTATTTAATATGAAGCAGTTATTTTGCATTATTCCTAGCACAGCAAAATGAGAAGTAGGAATAGGAAAATTTTGTTTCTCTGGTATCAAATGGTGATTTGTATAACTTCATAAAATGAGTCGTTTAATGAGCAGGAATGGTAATTATAAAACTAAATGTTAATTATAAAACTAAAACCATTCCACAAAGGAGTTCTCAATTATGAGATCAATCTCAATCTCAATCTCAACCACCTTTATAAAGTAATGATAGCCCATCCAAAATAAGTATGAGACTTTGCATAGGCTTATCCTAAGTGAGTGTGACGCTCTGTAAAGGATTAATAAAGCACATTAGTGGTCTATTAGAGATTTCGAGTTCTCACTTGCAATTTAGACTAATACATCAGAATATAAACTCTCAAGTCACTGTGACTAGTCCTATACAAAAGGTCAGGCTCATATTTAAGCAGCTATTGCCTCAAGACACAGCATAGAAAAACATTATTACAGATCATTTCTACTTTCTTATGAACAAGAGTTTAAATGTCAATAAGCACTGATCACTGTGCCTGAGTACTACTATAGACCTTTATCATTTTCTGAACTAAGAAATCAATTGACATCAATCTCAAATCAGCTCATGAATGTCTAGGACAGAGGCTGTATTTTAGAGTAAATGGAATATTTTCCATTACTTTCTTGATTAGTGCTAAGCAGACATTTAAAAACAGGATACACATCTATAGGTAGGCATTTTTAGTTATTGTCAGAATAAAAGGAAACTTGTTTAAAGTAACTTCCAGACGTGTTTTTCAAAGTACTGTTTTCTAAACTCCAAGACAGAGGAGGTGTGGCCACAAAAGCCTCACAGAAGTTTTCCTGATGTAGCATTTCTGCATATTAAGCAGCAGCTTACAAATACTCATTGAGCTCTCTGCTCCCACGCCTGATCTGTACAAAAAAACTGAAAAGAGAGACTCAAGACCGGCAGTTGTCCTTTCTGGAGACATTCAATGATGAATTTCTGCCCATTCACTCACAGTATTGACATGAGCTATTAACATCTCTGAAAAGTTTTCTGAGCTGACAAACTTTGGGTATACAGGAATTCAAGTAGAATTCATTTTGTCTTTCAGAGAAGGTGTATATGGCAAAATGCTTGCATGCATTATATATAAAGGGTCATAACAATCCATACCAAAATGATCTCTTTGTCCTTCCATCTGCTCAGGAGGAAGGGACTACCTGTTCATAAAATCAAAGCCTTTTGATCTTTAGACTATAATCTCTGTACCCTGCATTTAACTTTCTCAGAAAATACAAATAGCGGGATATTTATATCTGATTTAAGTTATACATTTACAATACACTTGCAGGTGACAATGACAGAAATCAAAGAAAAGTAAGTTCATATGTTCTAAAGCCAACCTTTGTATGCTTTCTATAAGTGAAGTATACATTAATATTGTTTTTTTCAAATACTTCTAGAGCTACTGCTAATCAGTACTTCTGGAAGTCTGATCATGCAAGTAGATATCCAGCCTTTGAAATACAGGATCTAAAGCCCGCCACTTCTAAGCAAAAAAGGATCTTTACTGAACTTGTTTTGCCACAGCTTCCTACTTCATACTTTTCTAAACAGCCTACAAACTTGCTTCTACTTAGAAAGAAATCTATTTGCAATAATAGCACACTAAGGAGAGGAAAAAAAGAGGACATTTAGAAAATGCAAAAAAATGTTAAGAAAAATGCAATCCTTTGGCTACGACTTTTGTACACAAAAAATGATTAAAGTATTTTTAAATACTGCAATAAGGTCACATAAATACGCATCAAAATTGGAAATATTAGGCTAATATTTGCATCAGGTGTAACAGAAGTAAGGCATTTTCTTCCAGTTAAATGGAACACTTACCTTGCAAGTTTAAGATATTAATTGGAAAATATATTAAAGAAAGTATGAGAATTTAAAGAGTGTCTGTTAATCCCATTATTGTGAAAATACATAAGACTATCTATAAAAATTTATTTTGGTGGTCACATTTTCAAAAATTAAATATTTTTTCCACTTTTAACCTGAAGTTTCATTGTGAATATAAAGTTTGAATCAAATTATAAATGCAATTACTATATATTTATATATATTTGATTATAAAAGATGTAGCAGCTGTCAGACAAAAAGAAAGGGAGGGGAGAGAGGAGCTTTAAAAATTTAGTTAAAAATAAGTCCAAAACTTTATAGTTGCTATCTGGTCATGAAGGTAGTGAAAACTATAATTATTCATTCTGTTCTAACCATACCTATCAATAAATGTAAAAACCCTGGGCACTGCTCTGAACAGCACTGCCCCAAGCAGTGCTACAGAGCTTCCAATGGGCTTCACATTGGGAACCTCACAGTTTGCCCCCGACACCGGGGCAAAGAGCTGAAGCACACACACCTCTGGGTAAATTTAAGGCAAACTCGTAGCTGGATTCCCTAATCACTGCAATGATGTTACACGTACAGCATTTCAATAAGCTAGCAATATTATAAAGACATTTAGTACTGATTTTTACCATGCATTTTTAAACTAACTGGGTTTTTTAAAGTAAAAAAAAAAAATCAGTTTAATACAAATTTCAAGATTCAGTACTAGTAGATGTTTGTTTACAGTTAAAATACTTCTTTAAAATAACCTATAATAACCAAAAGATCAAAATTAAGATTTTACTTTCAAGAAATAGCATTTCATGTACTGTAAAATTACCTCAATAATATAAAGGACTATATTCTTGTAGAAACAATACAAGATGCATTTAGCTACTCTGTTATAATTCCAGGCTCCATGAACCAACAGCAAGTTCTTCAAATACTTGAACTGCAAAAAACATGAAAATGAACAAACACGCAATTAAAAACATGAAAATGAACAAACATGCAATTAAAATATACATATTGCATACTAATAATATTTTAAAATATTTTATTGTACGATTTCGCAGTGTAATGAGTCACCTGAGCAATTGAGTAGTCTGAAGAATTAGCAGCCTGCAGACCTTCATTCCCACTGATACCAACACCAACATGGGCTGTTTGTATCATACTAACATCATTTGCTCCATCACCAATCGCTAGAGTTACTACCTTAACTTGTTTTTTAACCATTTCTACAACTTCAGATTTCTGAAGCGGTGATACCCTAAGGGATAAAAAAAGAGGGACAGGTTTAATATAGGAATTTTAAATGAATGTACTTTAAAAACATACTTTATATTTTGTGTAAAGGTAACAAACCCAAGCCAATTAACATCCTGGTCAGTGATGTGGTGTTGTTATTGCCTTTCAAGAGTGTATGCTAAAATTGACATTGACAGCAAAATTCATAAAAAACATTTCTGAACTTTGGACTACTTAAAGATTGAAAGGAAGTTTATGTTGAGGAAGTCATCTTACCAAGCATGTTAGAGAACTGTTTAACAATGTATTTAAAAAAATAAAGGAATAAAAAATAATACACCCTTCAAATTGAAGGTGGCTATGTAATCACATTATTCAGTGGCCAGCAAAACACATGCACAACTACTGGACTTCTGAAAAAGCTGCATGAAATGAGTACAGCCTTGTGGAAAACCTGGAATAAGAGTTTCTGGGCAACGGCCCTTCTGAAAAATTCTGTGGTCCAGCTATATGAAAAAAATCTTTCTATGGTCTTTTCATACATGTTTTATTAGAACTCTGCTGTTGAGAATTGTACCAAGACTTGCCAGCTTCTAGAAAAAATTCCTGATCTGAGTACTTCATCTTTTTAACTTCTCAAGAAGAGTGCCTTGATTCCTTTTCAGACAATGTTATGGGGCCAGCTGAAAGATGGCACTGTCACTGCATGAAGTGCATGGTATAACCAGTAAAAAATACTTTTAATTCACTTTGCTCACTCTTAGTTGTACATTTTTACTCCAGAATAACCCATTTAACATTCTTCTTGTATATATTACTCAGAAACCAATATAAAGTTGGAATTCAGTTTGCTAAAGTATTTAAGCCAAACATCTGCTTGGTATTAATAGCATATACAGTTTTGGTTTTTTTTTAAGAGAAATGTCTACTGAATATTTGTCAGCATCATCTGCACTTCAGTCAGTCTTAGGAAGGATCCACTGGCAATAAATGCTTCTGCACAAGTCAATGCAGCCTGCAGACTTAAAAGAAAGTGATGTATTTTGTACTTTTAGAAAAAAGGAGAGCTTACGTTGTGTACTGCCTTTATATGGATGAATAAAGATCTTACATTTTTGTTTAGTCTGGATTTTCTTATATATATATATTTAAATTGTTTAGAGTGATTTCCCTTAATTAAAACCTACTATTTTAAGCTTCTTATTTTCAAGCCCATAAACAAGGAAATGAAGTTTTTGTTACTGAAGACAAAGCATTTAACAGGCACAAATATTTTGGCAGAATTTTGACTTTTGGGAAACATGGGATATAAAAAATGGCCACATTAAAACAGTGAGTGTTACAAGCAAGTATTTTAGTTTTGATTCTGTAGCAAATTTTTAAACAACCACAAGATACGTAACATTTATCTAGATATGCACTGAAACCAATTGACCTAAGTATATTATGGAAGTGTAAAATGAAGAAATGGAAGAGAGAATACTACTAGAACAGGAACTTTCATTTTGCACTTTGTTGTTTCTTTACAATAATGCAAACACTAAAAGCCAGCTTTATGTAAAGATTATCCCTCAACGGTTTCACAGTTCAACAGAAACAGAAAAATTTTCTCTTCAAGTGGTATAAAACATATTTTGTAATCAAAGAAAGAGAAGAAAAATAAATATATGGTTAAAAGACTAGTTCTACATGCATCTCCTACTTCATCCTGTACTGAGCAAACTAAACCTAGAACAAGCACAATATTCCAATTTATCTGTCAGAAAGACTACTGCCATCAGGGAGGCATTTATAAACAGTATAAACTGTTCATCAGAATAACTTCTCAGTTTAAGAGACAGGAAAATCTTAGTTTGAAATTCAAACTGTTTCTGGCTGAAGCATGGCTACAAAGCTTAACCACAAAAACATTAATTAAAAAATCCCTTGGTAGCATGACATAGCTCTTCAGAAGGGATGGAAAGACTAGAAACCCAGGGATTATTTGGATACTGTAATATTACTTCCTCTTCTGTGCCCTTTTGCGAAGCAGAGGAATAGCTCCATTTTGAACAGATTTTTCAGATTAATCTGATTTATTCTAATGGAACAATGGAGTTTATAGCTTTAATGGTTGATATTTACAGAAAAGGATGAAACGGTTCATTATATGAAAGAACCCTATAATAATTGGTCATAATAATGATAAAAAAAGGCATTTTCACCAGCTTCAGAAAATAAAAAGCACCCCAAGTAGTACCTTTACCATTTTTGAGTACTTCTTATACAGTGTAATCCGTATTTTACAGAGACGTAGCCTGTGAAGAAAGATCTACAGATTACTCTATATATGCTAAAACCTGTGGTTAACTGTAATATCAATTCAAGGCCAAGATTAGTGTATCAGCCTTATTAAGACTACTCTCAATGGATTAAAAATTATATTTCTGGAAATATGCAATCTGAGTGACTTTGACAGGTACACTCTGTTGCTGAAATACAGATTTAAAGATGCTGAAAATGAAATATCAAGTGATATTTCACTTGAATGACAGCATTTCATAACTTCAGTTTAATTTTTATATGCCAATAAAAAAAGCATGGAGAGAATAAAGTAAACCTTACCTGCAACAAATAACAGCTTTACATGACAAAGCCAAATCCAGGAAATACTGTCTTACTCCAAATGTCAAAGCATACTTCAGAGATTTACCATCAATGATTAGAGCAAAATCATTTTCCTTCCTTAAAGCATCACCGAGAGTACTGCAATGATGGCTAAGTGTCTCTCTTGTTCCCTGTTGCACAAAAAAAAAGAAAAAAACAAGGTGTCCATTATTTTTTCATTCTTAATATTCTTAAACACAAATTTTTCAGTGAGCAGAAACACTGGAATTTTGGTTTTTGAGGAAGTTGTCTTTTGATTCTGCTATCAAATATTACAAAGTGAAAAGAATATTTGCAGTAGTTGCACTTTTAGAAACATAGTAGAAATGTGTAGGATTGCTCTTGTGCTCTGCAAAAATAAAAAAAAATGTGTAAGTTATGGTGGAACTTTTAATGCTCTTTGAATGGCAATAATAGTTGCACAAATATTTGCCATGAGACACAGGTATAGAGAAAACGAATATAATAATACAAAAGATGATTCACATATATAGAGATACTAGAATTTTCTACTATAAAAAATGTTCCACAAAGTTTGGAAAAAAGGAAACACAGATAATTCATGATGTAAGTGCAGGGATTATAACTGATAATTCTATCACATTAAATTCATATTTTAACATAATTTAACAATTATAACATCAAGTACATGTTATACAGGGAACACATTTTGTATTTTTCAACTGCTAATAACAGTCTGAGAACTTCAGATTACATTCAGCAGATAATACATTCATATATATTTATTTATGCAGCAGCCTGCTTTGGGAAGGTCACTGCCATCTAGTTAGCTACAGTGCAGCTCTACCATGGAGTGTCATGAAGGACAAAAAATACTGCTTGTTGCCCTTTTTTCTGTTTGAAAGACCTTTACAGAGCTACAACATACTTTACCTCTGTTTCCTGCTTCGCAACCTAGAAGTAAAAAGTATTTTAGCGGAGAAAGGAAAATGGAAAAAAACTCTTCTAATTGTAAAATATCGGCTTTGGAAGCTAATCACATCCTATGACAACATGCTCCCATATCTTTTTAAGTGTTTACCTATCAAATAATTGTGCTACTTCAGTGATGACAGGCATACATAAACAAAATTTGGTGTAACCACCTAAAAATAAAACACTGAATGAATTAAAAATCTCAATATCCTCTGAGATGAAATTAAAGATACTGTTCTGCCTTTTCTTCTCCCAGTTCCACACACTGTTGTTAATGGTTTTTGAGTATTTTGCTTCTACTGGCCTTCTAGAGATTCATTGGTTTATCTAATATGAGACTAGGATGTTGGCGAATTCTGCACTCATTCCTGGCTCTCACCCACAAGAAACTGTGACAGAAATGAAGTTCCATAAAATTACATGTTAAAAAGGTCTTTAAAATGACAACAATATCTGTAACTATTTTCCAGAGCATCTTCTCTAATTAAGAAATATTGCAATGTAAAGGAAGTACCAATCTTTTTCATCTCTGTCCAGTATTTATTTTGTAACAAAGTTTAAACAACACCTGAAAAGTCATATTCCTCCCATGTATTGCTCCTTCTATGCAATGAAATCCCCATAATCCAGGAGCAAATGGTCTCTGCCACTTAGATCCACAAGTGTGTAGACCAGGATCCACCTGAGGGTGCTGAGAGAGCTGGTGGAAGAGCTCACCAGGCTCTTCCACATCCAACATTTTTCATCAGTCCTGGTTAACCTTGGAGGTCCCACACAGCTGGAGGTTTTGCCAGCGTGACGTCCATCTACAAGAAGGGTCAGAAGGAGGATCTGGGAGAACTACAGGGCTGTCAGCCAGGGAAGGTCATGGGACAGATCATTTTGAGTGTCATCACAAGGCACATGTTGGTCAACCAGGGGATCAGGCTCAGACAGCATGGGTTTAGGGAAGGCAGATCCTGCTTGACCAACCTGATCTTCCTCTACAACAAGGTGACAAGAATAGTGGATGAGGGAAAGGCTTAAATGCCTGTGCATACCTGCACTTCAGTAAAGCCTTTGAGGCTGCCCCTCAAGTCATTCTCCTGGAGAAACTGGCTTATTGTGGCTTGGATGGGTGCGCTGTTTACTGGGTAAGAACTGTAAAACCAGCACCTGGAGGTGCTGTTTGACATCCAGCTGAACATGAGCCAGCGTGTGCCCAGGTGGACAAGGAGGCCAGTGGCATCCTGGCCAGTGGCAGCAACAGTGAGGCCAGCAGGAGCAGGGCAGGGACTGTCCTGCTGTACTCAGCACTGGCGAGGCCACACCTCAAGTCCTGTGTTCAGTTCTGGGCCTCTCAGTACGAAAAAGACATTGAGATCCCAGCACATGTTTCATTAATGGAGAACTTTGAAGATTTTACTTACATCAAGAGAGCCTTCATTTATAACAATTAGTCCCATGTTCTTTCTCAAAAGTTTACACGAGTGACCTGTTGGAAAAAAAATTGCTTTTAAAAATTGGTTTCACAAAATCCATCAAAATATAACAAAGCATTTTTTCCTGTAAGAGAATTACAGACAGAATGAAAAATAAGATTTCCCTAGCTGAAATAAATGATAAAAAAAATTCTACTGCATTTTGCATTTTTTCTACTGCACTCTACTGTAAAAGAACATACACATACTAAGTCAGAACAAGTAAAATTTCCCTTGCAGGAACTTGCAACTGTTCTGCCTTATTCAGAGGTGCTTTAAAGAGAGTTACAGAAAACAACCAACAGACTTCCCTGAGCCTTGCAAGGTCAAAAATT
The DNA here is from genome assembly GCA_013396955.1 of Regulus satrapa. Classification (NCBI taxonomy): domain Eukaryota; kingdom Metazoa; phylum Chordata; class Aves; order Passeriformes; family Regulidae; genus Regulus; species Regulus satrapa. The sequence continues at coordinate 7,579 of VWZN01009888.1, read as the reverse complement.
CTAAAAATTGACATTTTCTTTAAAATTTGTATATATACACCTTTTCATTATTTTTTAAAATTCTTTGATGCATTAAACAAGATGCATTTTCTGTGCTAATGATGTAGGCTGCCTAGTCAAAAATACATATCACCATTCTTAATACAGTGGAAATATCAGTATTATATGTATTGCCTCAAACCTGAAGGTAGTAGGAAAAGAAGCTTAGATCAATAGTATCATGTGCATATGGAGAGTTCTTTAAGATTAGAAATATTAACAACCAATGAAAAGGATCTATATGATTAAAGTAAGGCATTATTTTGGACATGCATCTACATTACAGCAGTAAGTACTGATATGGTCATATGCAATGAATATTAAATGTTAAAAGCAGCTTTCATGTATAACTATTTAAAGATACAGATTTATCATTGTTGAAATTATTCTTTTTTACCATCCATCATAATAAAAGGAAAGAATAAAAATAAACTTTTGTTAAAAGATTACAGTAGTTCAGTTCACCTTTCTTGGAAAGAAAGAAAAACCAAGAAGGAAAACTAAGAATACTAACATTCTCTTAATAATATTCCCTCTCACTATCAAAAGACAGTATATTCTTTTTGATTCCTTTCACATGCTATAAGAAGTACAATTTCCTACTTTTTTGCCTCCTCTCTAATGTAAGCTTTTTCTTGCTCTTAGTATTTTAACAGAGGCAGAATCCAACATTCCCTACCCTCCCCCTATTACTGACTAAAACATAATTTCACATTCAAATTCTGGACTGACGTATAATATTATTAATTTTTAAACGACAACTTTCCATTCTGAAAGAAATTTTACTCCAACTGCTATTATTTTTAAACCTGTAAATAAGACTCCAAAAAATGCAAATATAATACCAATATTAATGGCAGTCTCTTGTTTGTCCCCGGTAAGTATCCAAATTTTTATATCTGCTTTCATGAGCGTCTCTATGGTTTCAGGCACTTTGTCTTGTAGTTTATCTTCAATTGCTGTTGCTCCGAGCAGCTGAAGATTCTGTGAACATAAAATATTTCATACGTATAGGCTATTTTTGTTGAAATTCCATTTCAATGTTCCAGTTGTTTCACTCTTGTAAGAATAACACTCTTGTAAGAATAATCTTGTATTTATGACAAGATTAATGCTCTCTTAACTCATTAATCAGATTTGGTACCCAGAGATAAAGAACTTCCACTTTATTCCATGAACTTTAACTTATATATCTTTGTGGCTTGACAAAACTGCACAGCGTGGCCACTCAAACTTCCATTATTCACTCAATAGCTCAACAGCTTGTTCAGCAACAGCAACCTTTTCCTGAGGAGTCTGATTTGAAGGCTTCAGGAGTGCTAGTACAAGGCCTTCCTGCTTTTAATGATTTTTCTTCACTTTGTAAAAAAAAAAAAAAATCAGAAACACCTGTTAATTTATCTTAGTATTTTATCTTTAATTTTAGCTTCCTATGGAGCAAATCTACACAGTTTTTGTGAATGCAGATATTTTTATATTTCCTATTTCTATACCTGTAAAACTAGCTAAATCTTTAAGACACTGTTATACATCTAATAGTGTGCAATCCTGGTAGCACCATGGCCTGCATACTACATCCTGAGGAAGTACTTGTGCAGCTTATACACAAATTTGTAAAGGTAGCAGGGTTGTCATGGCATTAAGAAGAAACAGTTTCAAGATTGTTTCCTCACATCCAGATAAACTACTCAGCCATGTTCATTAGTGACTGAAGCTATATACCCTCACCTTTCTATTTCACGAATTAAACAGAATTTGTGAAGCTCTGAATTTTAAGCAGTTTCATCAGTCTAAACTCTTACATTTTCAGAGGGGAAACACCCAAAAATAACTCCCCAAAATTTAAATATCCAAGCCTCAAACACTTTTGATCTCATGCACTCCTTTTTCTTATAAATTTAATAGTCATGG
>VWZN01009861.1:2134-17303 GCA_013396955.1 Regulus satrapa | reverse complement strand
TTTTTCTCATGGATTTAGTGGGCTGCAGAAGCAGTTCTGCACTACCCCAAAAAGTTCTCTGTCAGATGAGGCACAAGCACGGATCCCCCGCTCCTCCATGGGGCTGGGAGATGGTGCAGCTGCAGAAGGATCTGTGTCTGGTGCTCTGCTGCCTGTGAGTTCATTACTGAGCAAAACAGCCACAAACAGTTTTAACAGCCTCCCTTTTCTGAGGATGCCCATACGCCACTTTTTTAGTTTAACCTGAGGCTTGCCTTTGTATTTGGTTTTTTTTTGTGTTTGTTTGTTTTGGTTTTTTTTCTTTTGTTTGCTTGTTTGTTTAGTTTTTTTTTGGGGGGGTTTGTTTGTTTGTTTTTTGGTTTTTGGGTTTTTTTATCATCCCCGTACAGATTTTGGCCTAGAGATGCTGCTGTTGGGGACCAGCAGGCTGCTTCTCCTCTTCCTTACACAGAGGTGTGAAACTGCAAAACTGGGTCTTGGGTATTCATGCTAATTACCACTGTCATGGAACTGCAACTCTACACAATTCCTAAGAATGGGCTTCTTTATTTGAATGGAAACAACCTGCTTGAGATATGCCTCCTGCTCTTAGGGATTCAGTGTTCAGTACTTGGATAACTCTTTAGTAAAACAGCTGTTAACCACTTTCCAGGGGTTCTTCCCTGTGAAGGCCTCCTGCTCCATCATGCACCATCCATCCTTCCCAGCAAGGACAGGGCAAACCTGAGGCCTCTTCCCCGGCCAAGCTGCACCCTTGGGTAGGAATGCAGCCAGTTCTGAGCAATAAATTGTGACACCAAGCAACACAAAACAGAGGTGGCTCTTTCCATCTGGTGACCCTGAGGGAAAGGCACCGCCGAGGCGAGGGAGGTGCTGCCACCACCACCAGCTGCCATCACCACCGGTAGTGTGATGACCTGCACAGGCACCCCGTACCGGCTCCAAAATTCCTTACCTCTTTAATCACAGCTGCCCAAAGTCCCTCAGCGGATTCCTGGTGTGGTCAGGCTGATGTCAGCCGGGTTTGAGTCTGGCCTGGCTTGGGAAATGGCAGCCCGGTGCCGCTGGGCACAGCAGGGACAGAGAAGGCCGCACGGGCCCTTGGCTCGGGGTTTGCCTGATGAATCAGAGAAAACTGCCGTGAACATGGCTTTCCCTTTTGCAGTGAAAACTGCATGTAAACTAACCGCAGCAGGTCAGGCAGCTAATAAACCCTTCACGTCAGAGGAGAGATGGGGAGAGAAAACATGAGCACCACCTTGGCTTTCTCAGTCTGCACAGCCAGTGCCAAGATACTTTCATACGTCACTCCAGTTAAAGGAACTGAGAGGTCAAGGATAATCAACAAGAAATCTAGATCGTATGTGACTTAAAATTAGGATGTTCTACTACAAGGCTTGTCAGATATTTTAAAAAGAAAAAAAAAAAAAAAGAAAGAAAGGAAAAAAATATTTAAATTTGTTTATTTAAGGCAATTAATGTGTTTAAGGAATAAAATTAGTCTTAGGGCCAAGCAAGGGATTAGGACAATTCAGGCTGAGAGGGAACTTCAGAAGTCCCTGATCCAATGTGCAGCCCACAGGCAGGATCAGGTTATTCAGTCCCAGATCAGGACTGTGCATATAGTTTTCTTGAATTTATCTTGCCTGTTAGTGGGACAAACCAAGCAGAACTTGTTTCAGTGCTTAAGAAAACTAGGAAAAAGCTGCCCCACATAGTAGGAGTATTTTAGCAACACTTAATGGAATTTATGAGTCAAAGAGTATGTTGACCTCACAAACTGAGCTTTAATTCACAGAAGTTCAGCCATCATTTAGAATTAAATTTCCATGTTTCCTTAAGCTTAAAGAAAATCTCAGTGCTATAATCGGACAAACATCAATGTAATATCTGTTTTTAAAAGTGTTTGATTTGAGAATAATAAAAACAATTGACCTGAGAAGTGATAAATAAATTAGCTAGTGAAACACTGAGTTACTCAGAAATGATAGACAGGGTATATTTTCTCATTTTCCCTTTAATTTTAGAGATGTTACCACAGCTTAATGTGATAAACTATTAAATATTTATAGACCCTGTGATCTGCACAATGGTTGGAGTCTGTAGATGACAGTGCTGAAGAAAGGATGACCAAATCATTAAGCAACAAAGAATAATAATTGTGTATCATGTTGCTTTCCATTTCATGAACCAATTTTGATCATTTTCTTCACTTGCTGGCAGACAAAGATGCAATCTGAACTGTTTTTAATATCAGATAAAGATAAAGCTCCAGGCAACTCTGGGAGATGTTACACCACAGGGAGGGAGGGGGTGACTTTTTGAGATAAATACAAGTCTCAGCTAAACCATACAGAGTGCACAAATCTCATCCAGGGCTGACAATGTACGTAAGAAAAGAATTTTTAAAATACTCCCTCAGCCCCTGCATAGAACAGGTATTTCCAGGCACAGAAGTTTCCCCTCCTTCCCCACAACTTCCTCCCCATTTTCTTTTGTCAACAAGCTGCTTTTAATTTCCTAGGTATATTACATTGCAGTGCTTCAAAGTCAAAAATAACAAAATACCACCAAAAGATGCTGTGCGACCACAGCTTACATTAATTCCACTGAATAGCTAAATAATGGCTGTGTTTGAGCCTGAACATGCCAGAGAATCTTTGTGGAAACTAAACTAAACTACCAGCCTCTGAGTTACACCTCTGAGGGGCATAATAAGACTTTTAGTCACTGTCTGCACCAGGAAACACAAATGCCAGGATTTAGAAACCAATGCAGTTAAGACAGGATCTTCTGTATGCCTTCTCCACCAGGATTATTTTAAAATAAAAGGCTTGTTGTTGTTGTTGTTGTTGCAGGATATGTTATTTATATGATGTTTAACAAAAGGCTTTACCTGCCATCTTAATGTTCCATTTTATTTACCCCAAAGGCCTATCTTCTTTGCTAAATATTCTTATTCTTCCATGATTATGTCTTTTTGTGTTTTGAATGGGATCTTTGTCATCTTTTATGCACAGAAGTATCTAAAGACTTCTCATTATGAAAAAGAATTTTGGCAAACTATTTTCAGTGGTGAATGTGGCAAATTTGAGCTATATTCTCAAGCACACTCCAGCTCTGTGTTAGATTTACCTGAGGCGCACTAATTGATCCCTGTGGAAACAAGATCCTCTCCTACCTCAAGCACCAAAAACATCCTTCCCTTTATTTGCACCAGGCCAAAAGATGACAGTGGCCAAAAACATTAATATTGCCATTGAACTTGCATCATCTGCCTGAAATATTGTATACATCCCTTTTGCAGCTCATTAAAAAAAAACAAACAAACTAGATCTCCTTGTCTATTATCTAATTATTGTCTGTTCTTTGCTATCACCCTTATTTTGGAATCTGTGTTTGTGGTTATTCCCACTCATCAAATTTTGTCTCTGTTTGTAAAACACAAGGACAGTTCCTAGACACTGGTAGCAGAATGAGATGAGCAGATATCTGGTTCCTCTGTATCCTCCAGCTGGCTGGAGATGGAGGCTTCATAGAAAACATGAACTCTAATATCTGTCTAAAGCTGTGTCACACTGTATTATTAATTTCCTAAATTAACTAGGCAGTTTTTTAAATTACAAGACGTACTCACATTTCCTATTTTCTTTAAATTTGTAAGTCTTGTTTTCTATAACCAGCTTGCCTTTTGGTCGGGTTTTTTGTTCCTTTGGTTGGTTTGATTTTTGGTTTTTAGTTTTGGGTTTGTTTTTTTTTTTTTTTTCCAGATTACTAAATGTAGTTAGACTGACTTGATAAAACTCATCTCTATGGATCAGAGATGTTTGTGAATTTTAGTCCATACATAGACTGTGTGTGTATGCTAAGAAAAAAAAAAAAAGTGGTATTATTCTGAAATTATTGCTAAATCACCATTTATTGAACACGTTAAGATGTTATGTTGTCTTTTAGCAACAGAAAACCCAGGTCGTTATTATTCATGCATGCTTGAAGGTCTCATTTTTCATCACTGTAAAATTTATGCATGTAAATCTTGGTCTCCTCTCTTCATTTTACTAAAATCATCCAATTAGCAGTTGCTATTGTGTAGCTTGCATACAGATTTGATTATTGTCAACAGCAAAGTGACATTTAATTCTTGCAGGTGCTATTTTTACTATTTACTATTTTTAGTATTCTGCCTTTCCTGCAGCCTTTTACCTTAAAATCATGCAAGTCAACCTAGCTACTGTGCCCTGAGGTCTAGGATAGACTTCAAATTACTCTTCCTGAGCACTGATAACAAAAAGATAATCACAGTGAAACCACGCAGACACTACAATCACAAAACCTGACACCTCATTTTCCTCCCACCCCTTCCATAAGCTCCTCCAAGCTCTCGGTTCCTCTACTTACACTCCTCTGTCTGATATTAAATTAAGCAGATCACACACCTTCAGCCTCAATGAAAAAAGTGATTAATCTGTTTTTTCACACCTGAAGGAGGATTGCATCAGAATCTAGGTTCCTTACTGGCTTTATATGAGGGCTTTAATCTCCCACGGGGAAACTCTGCTGCACAGAGCTGAGCTGGAGCAGCAGGAGCTGCTGGATCCAACAGGATCAGGCAACACAGCTGGCAATGCACAGGGCTGATGGAAAGGCCAGGGATAGCTGTAAGAGATCAGGTGTCACCAGGCAGCTCTGCCCCTTCCTGGCCATCTGGTCAGTGTGGGCACCTCCAAAGGTGTCCCTGGGCTCTTCTCTACAATTGCTATCCAAAAGACAATGCAGATGCAGCCCTGTTAACAGTAGAAGCACAAACAGATAATTGCTGCCTAAAAGTTTGGCAGCTCTCAGTTGTTTGGGGAAGAACACAACCCCTGTGTCAGCATTTAACAGAACATGGTCTCAGGACCTGGACTCACTCAAAGCACTACCTGAGGGTCAGCTTTAGCCTTTTGCTTGGTCATCGCCCAAATTTTCAGGCAGGGGAGTAGGAAAATGCTGTTTAGGCAGGTAGAATGCCTTCCTGTTTCTACCTGCTACCATCCTGAGAGAGGCAAAATCGGGTTGGTCACAGGATTCCAGACTGGGCTGAACTGTGGCAGGGGAAATTGGAGTTCTACATCAGGTTCAAACAACTTTGGCTGTTAGGAGCAGAGCCATCCTGTTCTGGAGCACTTATTTGTTTGACTTGTCAGGGTAGCATCGTTTTCTGCAGAAATGTGTGGAATGAGACAATGGTTTCCAGGTTGAGAAATCCCGAGATGAGCTGCTTGTTGTACTTATCATACCCAGGGGACAGCCCTGAGTGTGCTTGGCACCCAGAAAATTATTTCTGGGTGGCTCTGTTGCTGCAGGTTGGGCTTCTGCACACACACAATGACTAGTAGTCATTTCACCTGTGATTATTTCCCAGTGGAGATACAGCCTACACATCTCCTTGGAAAGTTTCAGGTGGAACATGATATAAATGATTTGCCCAACCCTAAAAATCCACACGAAAAGAGGAAGAAACACAAACTATATTGTGTGTTGAGGGCACAAGTGTATCTGTGTACACCATTCACACCACCAAGAGCATGACATTTAAGACTAAGCAAAGCCATTGGTTATGTAATTAGTTAGCAGAGGCAAACATCCTGCCTGAAAAAACAAGAACAAAAGCTGATTTGTTATATCTTTGCCATTCTCTTTAAGCCAATATTCTGCTCCAAATACAGCACTGCTGTACCAGTGTTCATGTTCCTTCCTCACTAACAAAGCTGAAGTCGTGCTGCAGAACAATTCTCTTGTAGTGACATCAGATACAAATGGTCTAAGAAGTAACAAAATTGTTCAAAGAAAGACCCAGTTGCTAAAATTAGCTGTATAATTGCATTTATCATGAGAGATTACTGTGTTAATGATGCCATGCAACTCCCTGGGAGACTTACGTAATGAGTTTTTCTATCACTAATAATTCCGATTTTAGGATTCTCTGATCATCTGGGTATAATACAAAATGCAAGCCTGCATTCAGGCAGAATTAACTGGATAGAGAGATAGAAAGTTCCAATTACTTACATTAGCTGTATAACTACATTTATTATGAGAGATTACTGTCAGTGGTTCTGTTACTGGTCCCCACGGGACTTACCTAATAGGTTTCTCTGTCACTAATAATTACAATTTCAAGATTCTGTGATCAGTGTGGTATGACACAAAACTTAAGCGCGTGTTCAGGCAGAACCAGCTCTAGAGAAGGAATTCCACTTCTGGCTCCACAGAAATAATGGTGTTTATGCACTTTCACATATAAACACTGCTGCTAAGACTACCTTACTTCAAACAAACTTATCCTCACAGTGCTCTATTTAAACACTAAAACACAATAGGCAGTGCATATTTGGGCAATCATTGCATGCATTGAATGATGTTTAACCACCCGTCAAGAACAATAATCCCCTAGAAATGCACCAGCTGAAATACTGTTTTGCTTTTGTAGACCTGAACTCACAAAGAAATAGAGGGAAAACAGTCTAAATGGGCACTGGCCTAAATAGGGTACTGCCACAGCCAAGCACTAATCTTTGTTTATATCAAGTATTCTGGAGCCATTACACAATTTGATGAAGTATCCAAGGTATTCTCAGTAATCTTCCTAGTCAGGGGCAGTACAGCAGGAATACTGCTGTACAGTACTACAGTACAGGAATATGGCACAATATCTTAGGCCTCCAGCATTTAATGAATATGGTTGGTCTGTATTTATGTGAATTCCATAGTCCCCTGAAAAGCTTTGCTACACTTACTGAGGTTTGGGAAAGACCACTGCCTGAAATGTGGAGGTAAACTTGTTAGAGTTGTCTTTATTTTCTTAAAAATAAAATTATGCCATGAACTCAGAGGAGCAAAAGAGGACAGAAGAATAGTTCTAACTCAAATGTTAATGTGGAGCTGATCTTAATCTTCATAATTGTTTGTACTGACACAGAGAGAGGAGGAACTCAGAGGAAAAATATGCTTGACAACTCACAAATCAGTCAGTTCTCATGATATTAGTGAATATGCAGTTTTCTCCTTTTCTTTGTGATTGTATATATTTGTATCAGCAGTACATTGAAAGTTTACCAAGGATATGGTATTGTATTTAAAAAAACACAAAAGACAAGCAGAACCAGATAAATATGGACCGTGGTTATCGTTCTGATAATATACATATATATGGGCATATTGATAAACTTAAATGAATTACATAAATTTGCATATTACAACTTTCATCTCTTACTCTGTGCCAGGGTCTTGTTTGAGTCTTCAGAACACACAGTTAGGTCCAAATTCATGATAAAATCAGAGATAAGGAAGGTTGCATTGCAACTCCTCCTAGCATTAATCTTGTCTGTTTGACAGTGATCAAAGACCAAAAGGAAACAAACCTTCTGGGCTGTACTTTCTGAGGCTCTCAAGAGCAACAGAATTTCTTGGAACTTGAACAGTCTGCTCAGATCCATTAGGCTGGAGACAAAGCAGATGATGGAAATCCATGTTATTTAGTGTTCTGAAGAAAGTAAGAATCTTGATAAAAACTCATTCCTCTTGTTTTATTTTCTTGCTGTAACTAGTGCTGAATTATTAGTGACAAATTTAAAGAGCAAAACAAAACAAAACAAAACAAAAGCCAAAATAAACCATACCACTTTTAATTAGGTTGTCTGGACATTCTCATAAACTTTAATGTTAAATAATATTGATCAGACTGCAGATCAATTAATTAACTAGTAGTGGTTAGTCAGTACGAGCTGTCTACAAAGTACGGTGCATTTTAGTTGCAACATGTACTATATATTTTGGCAGATTTTTATGGATACAGAACCCCAGGGGGATTTTAGGACCAGGACTAGGTTTATTCCAGGCTTCCTCCTTCCTGGTATAGTCTCCCAAAGAGATATTCCCTTTGTTTTTTTCTCAGGGTGTCCATCAAGATGAGGATCTCTGAATACTTTCCTCACCAAATTGATTTTAAGTGGGAAATGTCTCCTTGGGGCAGTGCTGCACTCTGCATTAGATTCATATGCAAATAATGTGAGGAAGTTGTGGAGTAATGCTAAAACAGGATATATGGATGAGTAATGGAAAAGAGAATAATATTGAAGGTTTGCAAACCTGGTTTTGGTGTGGAATCACACACACACTCACCCTCCTCCTAAAAACACGCACCCATTTGCAGAATGATTTAGATGGGAAGGGACCTTCAAAGACCATCTATTCCAACCTCCCCAAAAAGGACAAAACCCGATTGACCACGTTATAGCAGGTTTTCCTATATAATAGGAAGGCTATCAAAGACCTTAATTTTAACTTTGTTTGTTTGGTTTCATTTGTTTGTTTTGGTTCTGTGGGGGTTTGGTTTGGTTTGTTTTGGTCTGGTTTGAGGACTAATGTTCATGTGTGTTTGTTAGCAGTCTAGAAAATAAATATTAGAAATGTGTAGAAAGTGGCAATTATCAGCTAAGAGTGCAAACCTCAGATTGCCTGTTGTTTCTAAGAAAACTGTCTTATTTCTGGTGTTCTTCTTGTATGATAGCCTTTTACCATCTATTACTTAGCAATCCAAAGAGCCAGGGAGCCCTTTTAGCAATAAGAACACTCAAAAGCACACAAGCAAAAGGGCAAGACACTCATCTTCAGTGTAACTTAAACCTGAGTTTGGAGAAAAAGCATGGGGGTGGTAATCCCCACAGACAGGGTCATGCAGTATTCATTCTTTTTGTTAATTCCCTGCTCAGTAGAAAAATGGGACACTTGCTTGTAACCCTCCAGAGCTCTTCTCTCGCCACTCCTGTGGTGATTCACAGATTTTTACTTCCTAGTTATAGCTCTGCCAAGATGCCCCAGTGGGTCTGTTTTCCCTGCCCACACGAGCCTGGCCAGGGAGCCCTGGGCTAACGCCGGACACAGCTCCCAGATCAGTAGGTCACCTCTGATCCGAGTGACACCAGCAGAGCTGAGGTCAGAATTTGGGACCGCGCACCAGCAACGTCTCTGCAGCGGTGCAAAATTAATGCCAGGAGAATGGAGCCCATTGATCCCAGCAGAGCAAAGCCATCAGGATTGACCCTGGGAATCATGTGACACAGTGTTCCAGGAAGCAGCCTTTGTTTGCACACACTGTGGCTCTTATTTATTAATATGTGAGGCCAACAATGTCTATTGTCTCCTCTCATATTAGAGGGTTGTCACATGAGCAGTTCAAGTGACACCAAGGATTGCAAGGCGAAGACAGGCAGTTCTATCTGACTCCAACTGCAAATGTATATTTGAATACATTAATACTCAACAAATATCCCCTCAGATTAAATAACTCACAGGTTTCCTTTTTTTTTTTTTTTTTTTTAATGAAAACCACCCAAACAACTCTGCCTAAATGAAAGTTTGCCCATCTAAACAAAGGAAGGAAAATGCAGGCACAATAAATCAAAATAAAATTAAGTGAATTATCTGAGTATTTGAAATTCAGGTTGTAGATTTTTTTTTTTTAATCTGCTTTGATCCTGTGACACTTGGAAATTTTAAGTACAGAGTTCTAATTTTTTATGGCATTTTGTTCTGCTGTTCGAAAGACATCTTTTTGCTTCCATCTCACTAGTATAATTTAGTCATACAAAATTAAGAGCCTATGCAGTGTTTAACCTTATGTTACCCTTACTATGTATAATTTCATCTTTTCCCCCCAGAAGTCAATCTAGAACAATACTTTCTTTTTTCCTTTTTGCCTTACAATTGCTGCTTTCTCCCCACATTTTATGTGAATCAGTTCTGCATATCTGTATCTACCATTGTTTTCAAGAGAAGAGATGAGGATTCTTATGAATTATATCAGGCTAATTACATCAGACTTGAAATAAATACAGCTAAGCCCTCAGCTTCTGCTATAGTGCAAGGAGCAACCCGGCTCCCATGCACTTTGTGACAGGACAAACTAAGGATAAGAATAAGAAGGCATTGAAACACCTCTGAATTGTGTTTGATCTGAACAGAACTGAGGACATACCCTGCTTTGGGAAACTTAGAAAGAAGTACATGGAAGATATTTTCAGAAAAGCCAAAGTACATTACCATCTGCAAAAATATATCAGACAGACACGCAGACTCCAATTGTTCACCAGAGACACATGCATAAAAATATTTTTTTTGTGTGTCTAATCCTAGAAAGAATATACATATTTTGCATACAAAAGGCAGGGTTCAAAACTATCTTATATTTAAAATAATTGAATGGAATATCTGTGTCCTACATTTCAATGCCACTGAAAAACTACAAAATCCCTTACACTTGCATTTTAAAACTCATATTTTTGTGTCTCTGGCTGGAATGTACAGAATTTCCTCAAAATGCTGTTCTAAACCTCAGTAAGCAAGAGGGGATCTTGTGATAAAAGGAACAGCTGGGCCAGGGGCTGGAGCCCCAGCAGGGGCTGAGGGAGCCGGGAAGGGGCTCAGCCCGCNTGAGGGAGCGTGGAGCGGCCGCCGCCCGCAGCAAAGGAGGCTCAGGGGGGCCCTGGTGGCTCTGCAGAGCTCCTGCCAGGAGGGGACAGCCGGGGGGGCCGGGCTGTGCTCCAGGAGCAGGGACAGGAGGAGAGGGAACGGCCTCGGGCTGGGCCAGGGTAGGCTCAGGGTGGATATTGGGGAAGATTTCAGTTGAAAGGTGGGTGGGGAAGATTTCAGTTGAAAGGTGGGGACACGCTGGAAGGAACTGCCTGGGGAATTGGTGGAATCACCATCCCAGGAAGTGTTCAGACACCACGGATGAGGCACTTGTGGATGTGGGTGAGTGGTGAACGTGGCACTGCTGCATTAATCGTTGGCCTCGTTGATCTTAGAGGTGTTTTCCAACCTTAACAATTCTATGGTCAAGGAGACAGGACACAGGATACAGAAGGTGTCTCTTTCAATTGACATTCCTTTTATACAAATGAGAGCAACTACAGTGAGGTGCTGAAGAGCAGCCCAGCAGTAAAAACACTTGTTCTGTAAGAATAATAACTTGCTTTATATAAATAGTTATACTTCAGTGGGTAGAAGCATGCACTTTCAGAGTTTGAGAGCTTTTATCAGCATTTCGCAAAGATGAATTTAAGTAAACTTCCACTCAGTTTATTGGCTTTCCTGAATACCATTCTAAAGTGAAGACTCCTTCCTGTGTTTGTCATGGATATTTATGTATCTAGATTGTGATAGGTAATTCCTTTAAACACAGGAGCTCTCAGTGCTGAGCCTGCCAATGCCCAGGAAGTTCTGATGTATCTACCCCCGACTGATATTCAAGCATTTAAAATTTCTGCAGTTTGGTTATCTAATATATGAAAATCTTTACAAGCCTGGCCTTACATTCCTTAGTTACTTAAGGTGCTTCTGAGCATTGTCTTTCTAGCTTTGTTGTACCATTTGATAATATTGGATGGACTCAGAAGAGATCTCTCAAATGCCAAAGGCACTTAGCATTAACGTGGCTTTAAAAGCTTAGGACAGTGTTCTCCCTTTCTCTTTCATAACTTGGGGCTCTATAGAGACAGAGAAAGGGAAGGCACAGAGCCAGGAAATAGCTTATCTGAGTACTCTGAGTCTTTCATAAATCAACAATATTACCATTGGAGAGTGAAGCCAAGAGAATAATGCCAGCATCCCTAAATTGCAGCGGCAGAGTGTCCTCCTTGAGGGGGGTGTTAGTGCTATTGCACAGCAAATTATGCAGCTATGAAGGGATGGGAAACAGGACTGCAGCTCCTCATGGGTGCTCTGAAGTGAACACCTCTCTGGATGTGAAGAACTGGATGTCTGAAGAGGGGGTCCTGCCCATGATTCTGCTGAAGTGAGCAGGAGATTTATCCCTGCCTTCTCAGGAATTCAGAAGCAGATTACTAACTCATCTCCTGGAAGCTGCTGCTGTCAAAACCCATGCACAACGATGGAATAAAATTCCAGAGAGTTTTTGTTGCACAAGCAGCTACCATATTTTAGAATCCTTATGCAACAGGCACATTTCTGTCAAAGGGCTGTGTTCTTTTAGATTCTCTTCACGTCCTGCTGAAGTTTTTGTGAGCATTATCACTGTCTGAAGGGCTCTGGTTCATGGCCTTCACTGCTAAAATCATTCTGCAGTGATAGATGAGGCAGGCTAGAAGGAAGAACAGTGGCACCCAGTGGTGATCTGCTTTTTCTTTTCATAATAAGTTCTCCTGAAAGACCTTTTCCTTAACCTTTTGAGTGGATGACCCTATATAAAATACAGTCTTAGTTTACACAAAGTATTTACAGTCATTATACATTACATAAAATAGTATACATACATCTACATGCTGTAATTAATAAAGTAAAATTTGGCCTTTATAATTATAATTTAATTATAATGTTGCTTTAAAAGGAAATAAAAAAGGAAATTTCACTTTAAAGATACCAAATCACTTCATCTAAAGTGTTTTAGGTAACTCTGCTTGATTAACTGTTATGCCATTTCTGCATCAGTTAAAGGAACTGTGTTCTAATGAAATGCTAAAAATTGTTGTAAGATGAATGCTTAAGTGCGAATAGAGATCTTTTATTTTTTTATCTTATTGCAATAAGTAAATGGTGAATATGCTCTCACTTATTGTAGCAGAATGGCAGCTTTCATTTCTGTTTTTTTTTCCCTACCTCAAACTTTTCAATCTTGCAAAGAGCTGTTAAAAAAANAAAAAATTTTAAGCCAAAAAAAAAAAAAAAAAAAAAGTGCAGCTTCTTGTAACAGTGTGAATCTTGTTTTATAGAAACCCTCTTTGGCACTGATTCATATTCTAGGTTATTAATTATTCAACCCAAATTATATGTATTTGCTAGTTACTTAGAATTTGCAAGATTGCTCTTTGGTCTCAGTTGCTGTACCCAAGCTAGATTTCTCTTGAATGTTACCTGTTTTTTTCCTCTTACTGTTTCTTACTGAAAGAAGTGCTTACTGTCTACATTTTTGGCTTCTTGGCCATCACATTAATGCTGCATCTCTACAAGTTGCTAATATGTGGGGTTGTTATCTCATGATGAAACAAGTGGACAAGGGAAGGTTTCTACACACAGTTCAATCCTTTAGCCTCTGAAACACAGGGACAAGAAGAAAAGCCCTCCTTTGGAACGATCCACAGCCCCTGCTAATTCCTGAATCTCCAGCAGGAATCATTACAAAGACTTAAGACTCTCAGGCCACAATTACCAGAGGTAATTAAAGCAATTTATCTGGATGGTGAGTTCAAAGCTACTGCCACATCACATTCACACACTTCGCTTTGTTTTTAACATATGGATTTCCTATAAAACTGCTGTAAAGGCCTCGAGATTTCTGAAAAACCTAAGGTGGTCCTGTCATGTTTGAACATGCTTCTCAGGGCTGCAGGATGAGTATGGGCCTGAGATCTCAAAGAAATGAGAAATCCTGGAACTAAAAGCCTCAGACTGATGAAAATCCAGGGAAAACTGTTCAGCCTTTGGTTAAGAGCTGTAACTTAAAGAATCAGAAACTAATGTAGCAAATGTTTAATTTTATTGTCCATCATGGTTGCAGACGTGGCTAGTAACCTGTAGAAAACAATACTGTTGAAACTGTGGGTAAAGGTTTGAGGAAACTATCCATTCTGTCAGGGTGAAAAAAGCATTCCCATAAATGTGCACCAGTGCAGCCTTGGGATTCACCTTGCAGGACTGAAAACCAGGGAAGAGGAGCTGGACACATGACAGCCCGTAGCACTGGGTCATACGCAGCTTCTTTGATCCTGTGCCAGCCAGCAAGATAGATAATGGAGCCCTGGGATTTGATACCCACATTTCGTAACTGGAGCCTTACTAAAGAGGAGGAGGGGAGCAGACAGCTGCCCGAGTAGCTGCACCATCAAGAATTTAGAAGATATACTTCCTTTGGCAAAAGGAACAGCACACACTATTGCATATTTTACCTTTTGTTTTGTTTTTTGGGGTTTTTTTTTGTTGTTGTTGGGGTGGGGTTTTTTTTTGTTTGTTTGTTTGGTTTGGTTTTTGTTTTGTTTTGTGTTTGGTTTTTTGTTTTGTTTGTTTGCTTGTTTTGTTTGTTTTTGTTTTGTTTGTTTTTTGGGTTTTTGGGGTTTTTTTGGGGATTTTTTGGGATTTTTTTAAGCCGGTATTTTAAAAGATCTAACTGATTACTTTTGAATGATTGAGTATCTTTGTAGCTGGTCACTAACCAAGACAGTCTTTCAATTCTGGATGCTTTTAGAAACGGACATCCAGCTGTGTGTTAGAAACACTTCACTGAATTTTATCAGGACCTCATGAGCAAGTCTTCACTGAATGAGTGGACTTGCAGTAAATTAGTAGATCTAGATTTTACCTGGTTTCCTTTCCTTGGCAAAATCACACAAACTTGATATCAGCTCTAGCTTTTGCCATTTTGATTACATGTTAATAACTGAGGCAAATCTTTCTATGAACTGCTAAGCTGTTGTAACATTTCTGCCTAATATTCCACGTGCTGTTATATTCTGCAGGGCAGACAGAGCATTGCCTATTAGTTCAGGAAGACACTGTTTTCCTGAAAGCCTTGCTTTCTAAAGAGGAAGAAAAATAGGAGATAAAGAAAATCCTGGGTTTTGGTACGAAGTACTAGGCCACTTATGTGTTGGCAATGACAGCTTCTTAAAAACTGATTTTTCACCTCCACAGAATGACAGGTGCACAATGTTACTCCACTGCTCAGAACACCACGAGCTAGGTGATCGTGCTGACCAGCTGGTAAAAAACATTGCTGTTGACCCCAGCTGCTGCAATCTGGCTTGGAACAAACAAAATGAAATTCATTCACATTCTAAAATTAATAATCTCATAATCACAATGAAAGCATAAGTTAATTAATGCCAGAATTATCATTCTAAGGCTGCTGTAAAGCATTAATGTCCAGCCCAGCAAATTTCTCACGGGCTGAGAGATTCCCATGGAGAAAAGCAGCATATCCAGAAATGCCAGTTCTCCAGATGCCATTGTCTGAAGTTTCTTCCTTCAACAGGACTAAAGATTCAAATACTGGGGCTTTCTGTAAGTCTTCAAAATGCCTCTGGGATATAAATACTGTCTAAGAGCTCACAGCTTTTCCCCAGAAATAATTAGCATATTATACTCATGTTTAAATATAAAAAAAAAAGGAAAAAAA
>VWZN01009854.1:1009-13130 GCA_013396955.1 Regulus satrapa | reverse complement strand
CTCCTGGCCCTCCTGGCCTGCCTCCGCTCCGGAGGGAGGCAGCTCTCCTTCTCTGCCCACCCATGCACGTGCGCTTGCTGGGCTGGGTTTGCCTGGAGAACCTGGAGGAGGAAGGCTGTCCTGGATGGATTATTTGCAGGGGTGGGCTGAGGGCGAGGTCTTTAGTAGGGAGCAGTCATCTGGTTTGGGCCCTGCCAGGGATTACGGCACCACAGGCCCTTGGGGAGCAAATTGTTTGCTTCCAGCTCTGCTGTTTAATAGGTAATGGGTGAAGTGCTCCCTTGGAGCTGCTGAGCCGCTGATAGAGCAGGGACTCACAGAATGCTTTGGGTTGGAAAAGAGCTTCAAAGACCACCCAGTTCAACCCTGCCCTTGGCAGGACACCTTCCACCGCCCCAGGCTGCTCCTGGGATGCTGTCCAATCCCAGTCCCTTGGGATCCAGGGGCAGCCCCAGCTGCTCTGGGCACCCTGGGCCAGGGCCTGCCCACCCTCCCAGCCAGCAATTCCCCATTGCCAAGATGCCATCTGTGCCTGCCCTCTGGCCCTGGGAGCCATTCCCTGGGTGCTGTCCCTGCGGGCCTTGTCCCCAGTCCCTGCCCAGCTCTCCTGGAGCCCCTGCAGGCCCTGCCAGGGGCTCGCAGCTCTCCCTGGAGCCTTCTCTTGTGCCGCTGAGCACCCCCAGCTCTGCCAGGCTGGCTCCAGAGCACAGGGGCTCCAGCCTTGAGGCTGAGTGGTTTGAGCCTCACATCTGCCTCTTCTGAATTCCTGAAGGACATACTCATCATTCAAGATCATTCAAAGACCATTGAGTTCAATGCTGTAGTTAATGGCAACCACTTCTGATGTTGTTGGTTTGCTTGCAGGTTTTTATTTTCTTTTATCTGGAATGTGCGTCAAATATGATCTCATAGATATGCCAATTCTACATTTGATGGCATTTTTAATCCCATCTTCTCTTGGGCAGACTCATGGAGGAACAGGACTTCTCACTTAAAATAAAATACGCTTTTTGCTGCTCTATTCCCCACTCAGTTTTAAGCACCTGAACACTGAACCTTGTTTATTTCCTATTTTTCCCCTTCCTGTTTTTCCATCCACCTAGCTCACAGGCAGCTAAACCTTGGTCTTTGGGCTGGATGTGCCTGCGAAGCATTTGGAACCAGCAGTGCTTTTGTTAACACAGCCAGGGGGTCGGGGCTTTTGGGATGTGAAAGGATTCAGCTGACCAGCAGTATCTCAAATCCTAAAGCTTGGCGAGGTCAAAGGGGCAGGGAGCTCCCTGGCAGGCAAACAACAGAGGAGGCTCACAGCCATCCGATCACCTCCTGGTCTCCGGGGGGCTCCGTCCTGCCAAGGCCGAAGTTTGCTCCTCTCCACCCGCCCTTGTGCTCCGTTAGAGGTTGGGCATCTCCCAGGGAGGGCTCCTGCCCCACCCAAGGCCGTGCTGAGCAGGTTGGAGTCGGGATGCACAGCACAGAGCTCTTCCCTCCCTGCTTTCAGGAAGGCTTTCGGGTGGCAGAGGTGGGGGAACGCCGGGGGACTGCAATAGGTGAGGTTGGAGAAGGAAGGTGAGCCCCAGTGTGGACTGAGTGTGACTTTCTGATGTTTTATTGGTTTGTGCTGTGCCCAAACACCTGGTTTTGCTTTGTGCAGTTTGATTTTGGTTTAGAAACTGAGGAATCTTAGAGATCTCTTTAAGATCTCCCCCTCCAGTGGTTCTGTGTGTCATCTGTGTGCCCAGGTAGAGGCCTCAGGATGTCTCAGATGGCTTAAAGCATCAGTCTCTGGGCAGCTAAGCAGAGCCCTTTGCATTTTTTTGGGTACAAGCCAGCATCCACAGCACTCACACGGGAGCAGCAAATGCCATTCTGCAGCACAGAAGTGTTTGGGTTTGTGCTTAACCAAAGAGCAAGTCAATAAGGGGGCATTCCACTAGACTTAACTCTGACCAGGAGGAAAAGGTTTGTACACAAGATAGAGCAAAAAACTATCTTTTTTGTTTGTTTGTTTGTTTGTTTTGGGTTTTTTTGGGGTTTGTTTTGTTTTGTTTTGTTTGTTTTTGTTGGGTTTTTTTTTTTAATTTGTTTGTTGGGTTTGGGTTTGTTGGGGTTTTTTTGTTTTCTTAATAAAATGAGATTTTTTTTTTCTCCCCTGGTCTCTCAAATCTATAGGAAAAATATCCTCATGTGCATTCTGCATGCGACTTCTGCCAGACAGAATATGGGATGGGAATAATGGCAGCAACATCTGTACTGGAAAAGTGCTGCAGGCAGGAATGTGGTACTGGAATATGGCAGGAGTATGGTTACTGCATGGCTGGGGATGCTTCTGGTCTCTAAGAATCAGAGAATCCCGGAATTGTTGGGGTTGGAAAGAACCCTAAAGTTCACCTGGTCCCACTCCCTGCCAAGGACAGGGACACCTTCCACTAGGCCACTTTGTCCCAGGTCCCATCCAACCTGGCTGAACAGAGGCACAGTCCAGTCAGTGGCCTAAGAAAAACCAATAAATTGTGGGATTCAGCCGCATTCTGGGGGAGATGTGGCTGCAGGTTATTTTTCTGCACGCCCAGGTGAAGGCACCAGGATTTGTGTTTGTGCTGGGTGTCCTCAGGCCAGGCGCTGAACAGGAATAACCCCTGTGGGCAAACACGTCTAAGGCTGGAACAGCTGAGTGCTGCAAGTGAGGGGAGCAAGACCTGCTCCTCTGAGTGCCTATTCAGGACCTGGCTCAGGTGTCTCTGGGGCTCGGCTGCTGCCAGCAAAGGCTCAGATGTGGGGAAAAAAAAAACCTGCAAGAGGAGGCTACTGGTGTATCAGGGCCACTGTACTGAGAACCTATTCTCACCAAGATCACAAGAATTCCTGTAATTTATTCTCTGAGTGACAAACTGGCACAAATCCCGTATAAAGCCAAGAAAATACCAGCTGCTACAGCCGACGGCTCAGAGGCAGAAATGCAGCTCTGTTTGGCTATGCCTTATGTAAACTTTGCTGCCACGTGTCACCTGCTGTGAGTGCAGCAGGAGCCCAGGGCGGTTTCAGAGGGTGATGCCTGCTCGGCTGGAAGCTGCCCTTGGATGGGGTGTGGGATTTGGTGCTGCTGGGCTGGGAGAGGCAGCCGGTTCCCTTCTCTTGTCCCAGACAGGTGGTGGTGTTCAGGGGAGGGGGAAGGATGGGGCTGTCTCAGGGCCGTGTGTTTGACACGGAGTTAGTGAGTCCAGTGGGAGCAGGGAGGAGCTCCTCAGGCTGGTCCTTGGTGCAGGTGTTGTTCTCCCAGTGGCAGAAGGGGCTTCTGCTGCTCTGGGGATTTTTATATTCTCATTATTATGGGGAGAAACACCAGAGAATCAGAGAGTCTCCAAATGGGTTTGGCTGGAAGGACCTTAAAGCTCATCTCATTCCACCCCCTGCCATGGCAGGGCCCCCTCCCAGCATCCCGGGCTGCTCCAGCCCCAGTGTCCAGCCTGGCCTGGGGCACTGCCAGGGATCCAGGGGCAGCCCCAGCTGCTCTGGGCACCCTGGGCCAGGGCCTGCCCACCCTCCCAGCCAGCAATTCCCTCCTATACATTTTCCCTTCCATTATGCAGATCCTTCCTATATTTCTTCTCAGCATATTCCCATAGATGATGTGGATGTGGTGTCCCAGCACCTCTGCCATGCCCTTTGACCTCAGAGGAATCAGGCAGCAAAAGGCAAAGACACAGAGAAACTCTAATTTAATGCTGAAAATGGTAGACAGAAACCTCCTTATATATTCTGGAAGCATCTTGGCTGCATGTGGCCACTGAATGTGTTATCAGGTCTTTGGACTTGCCAGCACCCCCCTTGTGAGGGGTCACAGAATTCCAGTCTGCAGAGACCCCCAAGGATCACATGGTCCAAACTTTCTTGGCAAGAGAAACATTCATTCATGCAACCCCAAATCCATTAAAACTCAAAACTTCTGTCTGTCCAGACAGAATCCCTGGAAGTGTCCAAGGCTTGGTTAGACAGAGCNGAGGACGGTCCGGTACCGTGGCGGGTCCCCCGGGGCCGGCCCGAGGGGGCTGAGCCCGTACAAACTGCTGGCAGCCGCACACCGGTTTGTAAGTCTTTTTTTTTTTTAATAAAACAATCGGAGTCTGTATCAAAAATTTAGTAAAAAATTAGATTTGAGAGTTCACCGATTTTTTTTTAACTATTAACTATTCCTGGCGCTCTTTTTTTTATTCTTTTTATTGTTTTTTTTTTTTTTTTTTTTTTAATTTTTCATGTCTGTCTTCTCCCAGTCCCTTCAGTGGGACGGTGCCCTGGCAGGGTGGTCACAGCCAGGGGTGCCACAAGGTTTGGCGCTTCCCTTTGCATCCGGGCACACCCAAACAATTTATCCAGGATTCCCGAGGCCGTGTTTGCAGGTGGATCTTTCCCAGGGTGAGCAGGAACAGGCTCGCTGAGCCAAGACCAGGAGGGACGGTGTCCTCTGATGTCCTGTCTCCCACAGCCCACAGACCCCACCCTGTAATCCCCAAACAATCCCACCCATCACTAAAGCACACTGCTTTAGAACCCTCTATTGAATGCACCCCCAAAAAAAGGAGAAACAACTTGATTAAAGACTCCAGATGATGAGAAATCCACCACAGCCCCAGGTCCCACCCCTTTAATTTCATTTGCTCTTAAATTCTTGCAACTAAATTTGTCCATCTTTCATGTCCTGCCATGTATACCTGTATTTCTTGATAATTTCTTGTTCCATTAAAATTGCTGTGTCCTGGAGAGAGCAAATAGAAGAAGATTTATTCAGAGCTGGTTTTGTAGCAAAACAAAATTTCCTTTCTGAAATCAAATCCCTCTTAGGAGAACACACCTTACTTGGGAGAGGGGAGCAGAGCTTTTTTGTTCTTTAAAACTGTATAAAATAATTTCCTATCACCACACCTTGAAAATATCATGGATTTTCTCAGCTCCAGGACCTGGATGGATGATGGAACGAAGAGCAACTAACTGCTCTAGCTGTCTGCACTTCAACCCCTGCGAGTGAAGCCCAGCTGGGGAATATGGGACCATTATGCAGAAATTAAACATTATCTGCTGTAAACTATATTATCTGGAATCCAAAAAAGCAGGAGCCTTTCATGGAAAGCAGTTTCTCTCTGCAGAGAGCACTTAATTGTACTGCTAGTACTTTTTAATTAGTAACATTTGGAATTGAGTTGAATTAGACATTTTATTTCAGCAGCAGAAGGGGGGCACTGGACTATCTGCCGACTGGAGAGCTGTGTCTGTTCACTCTTGCTCTAGCTCCAAAGACCTGCTAATAATTATTCACAGGATCCAAGCTAAGCAGAGATGAACTCAGCATCTTCCCAGGTGCTGCTGTCACCTCTGAAACAAGGGAAATTTCCTCATTCAGTGCAGGGAGGAAACCATCTCCCTGTGTCCTATCCCCGAGTCCTGCTAGAGAGGAAAGCCAGGGTGGTGTGGAATCATCCCCTCCTGGGGATCCCTAGTGGGGTAGAGCAGAGTCATACTGCAGTGACATTTTAGAAAATCAAGATTATTTTACAGAGAAGAGAAATACAGAGCCTTTGGTTGGTTAGTTGGGTTTGGTTCTTTGTTGCTTTTTTTCTTTTTTTTTGGTTTGGTTTTTTTTGGTTGGTTGGTTGGTTTGGTTTGGTTTTTTGCTGCTTTTTTTTGTTCTGGTTTGGTTTTTTTGTTGTTTTTTTTTTTTGTTTGTCTGTTTTTGTTTTTTGTTTTTGTAATAGCTTTTGAAGGATTCTTTAGGGAAAATAATGGAAAATGTGAGAGCCATTAGCAAACCTGGTGATGTGTGGGGAACAAACATTTTAGCAGGGCCTTTTGCAACAGGATGAGGGGTAAAGGTTTTAAACTAAAAGAGGACAGATTTAGATGAGATATAAGGATTTTTTTGCATGAGGGTGGTGAGGCCCTGGCACAGCTTGCCCAGAGGGGTGGCAGATGTCCCATCTCTAGAAACCTTCAAGGCCAGGCTGCCCAGCCTCAGTGCCCCGAGCTCTACACTCCAGCTCATGGTCCCCCATGGAAAGTGTCAGCCAGAGCCAGGTGAAAAGATTTCTGTGCTGTTTCTGCCATTTCTGCTGTCACACACCCAGTGCCTTGGGGCAAACAAAGAGACGTTTTGCTCTCAGGCAGTGCCTGTGCTGAAGGGGGAAACTTGTGCTGGGCAGGTCAGCTGGTACCTCCACGTGTTTGGTTATTTGGGCAGCTGCAGATTTCCATCTGATGTGTGCCTGCTACCCTGGGCGTAGATATGAGGGTATCAGCATGTCTCTATTTTGTCCCAGCATGGTTAATATAAACCTGCCCTGCTCTTATTCCCAGAGGCCAGAGCATGACAAAATAACCTGCCATGTGCCTGACGTGCTTGTGGTTTGATATTGTTATCTCTTTTTTTCCCCTATCAAAAGCAAGAGCGTGTCAAACTCCTTTTTTTTTTTTTTTCCTAACAGCTTTTGCAGCAAACAGGGAACAAAAACATTCCCCTTTCCTCCCCAGTCACCTTACTGGGAAGGAAAAGGGGTCAAAACTGGGGTGACAGCCCTCAGCAGCTGCTGAGGAAAGGAGGGCAGGACTCCAGCAGGGTGTATTTTTACCAAAACTACGTGATAAGAAGCAAAGCCTGCATGAAGATAAGCTGACTTAGTTTATTGTCAGACAAAGGGTAAGTCCTTGGCTCTTGTCATAGCTCAGCCTGAGCTGCTGGCATGTGGAAACCACAAGTTTATGTGGTTAAGGACTAGCATTTCACAGCGTGGAGATGCCCAGTGGGGAAAAGAGGATGAGAGACTTGGGTGCTCTGAGGCATTACATCTCACTGGTGAAAGGAGGAGCAGAGTCTGAGCAACGCTGATGGTTTCTCCATTGCACATGATATATAAACTACGGCTAGCTGACAAAAATGCACATTTTCCAAGCTCCCCACGGCTGATGGGGGCTGGAGTGCTGCTTGCTGCCAATCCTCCTTTCTTTTTGGTGGCTCTTGTGTTAAGAGAAGAGAGGATGTGGCTAGAAAGGGAGGATCTCCGTATCAGCAGGTGAGTCAGGGCCGGGGAAGGCATCATTAGAAGATGCATGAGGATAACAGAGGGTGCAGGCAGGTGACTGCAGAGGATGTGGGCTCCCAGGAGCAGGAGAATCTGGAACCTGGGCTGCTGGTGTGTGGGGAAGGCCCCCTTGATGAGCCCTTCCCCACCACGTTCTGGACTAACCCAGGCTGGGGAGCTGCCACAGCCCTGAGGGAGATGAGGCACAAGGCTGCAGTGTTGCAGTCCGAGACACTTCTCATTTTCCCAAAGAAGATTCTCTCCTAGGACATGTCCTAAGGACCAGAAGCAGATGTTCAAAGGGTCCTTGCTGACCCGGGGCTGCTGTTACACTTGCAAATAGTGTTGGTTTACACCTGGTGAAAGCTGGCCCACCAGGTGAGGTGCTTTACCAGCAGGGTGAGCAGAGCTGTACCCACTTCACAGCAGGAAAGATGAAGCTGAGAACTCAAGGTTTTCATCTGCCATCACCAGTAGCCCAGGTCATCCAAAACCAAGACTGTTGAGTCCTCCTGCCTTCCCCCATCTCCAGCCAAGGGCTGGGCTACCAGCCCCACAGCAGCACCAGCCCTGGCTCTGGCAGAGCCAGCTCAGATGGTGCAGCCATCCCAGCTCTCTGTGGTGCCCAGCCTGCTCTCCTCAGCCTTGGTCATGATGAGAAACGTGCCCAGGACCAGAGGGCTTGTCCTCTTGGCCTTCTTGCTACTACATCATTCCAGGCAGACTCCTGACACTACAGGTTAAGAATATTAATGATGTTTAAAAATCAACAGTGTCAATAACACCTCCTGCACATGATATGAGCAAGGAAGTGGCCAAGACAGAGACCCACAGAATCATGGAGTGGTTTGGGTTGGAAGTGACCTGTAAAGCTCCTCCAGTGCCACCCCCTGCCATGGCAGGGCCCCCTCCCAGCACCCCAGGCTGCTCCAGCCCCAGTGTCCAGCCTGGCCTGGGGCACTGCCAGGGATCCAGGGGCAGCCCCAGCTGCTCTGGGCACCCTGGGCCAGGGCCTGCCCACCCTAATTGTAAAAAACTTCTTCTTTATATATAATGTAAATCCACACATTTTTAGTTTAAAACCTTCACCCCTTGTCCTGTCACTACAGACCTTACTAAAAGTCTGCCCTCACCTTTCTTCTAAGCCTCCTTTACTAAAAGACTGCAATAATTTCTCCCTGGAAAATCACATTAGAAAAATGTTTCGTTGCTGTCCTCCATCCATTGTTCTGGATTTTACACATCACTCACCCAGTGAAATTCCCCTGCTTCTTCTCCCACCCCAGCTATCAGCAATTCCTTCCCACTGCACCCCTCTAAGCAGTCACAGTCCTTTGATGCAATTAATATCCACTCTAAGAGATTATGGAGAAAAAAAATCCCATTTGCAGCAAGAGGAAGAGAGAGATTTCTGGGTTACTGTAATATTTCCTGGCCAGCCATGCCTCTGCGAAACACACTTGTCAATGTTTAATTCTAACTCCGGCAAAACTGGAGTTATTAATGTCCCTGTCAGGGACGTTTTCTGTCACCCTGCGGAGGTATCTGACAGGATCCGTCTTGCCTGGTGTGGAAGGACATCCTTCATCACCTTCCCAAGGCCCTGCCTCTGCCAGCTCTCGGCTCAGCCTCCTCAGCAGCTTGACCTTTGAAAATCCTCGGGGCCAGAGTCACGGTGATCCTTTAAATTGGTAATTTGTTCTTACCTGGATAATCATACTTTGTATTTCTAAGGCGTCTTTAATCCGAAGATGTAGCTGTGAGTTAAATCGGTGGAGGAAAATAATTAATTATGTCCAGGTAGTCTCATTATTCAACTGAATTATGTGGAATATGGGAAATTAAGGCTATTATTTTAAGCTACGTGGGAGGTCAAGGAGAAAAGTCCAGTTGTTCTGAGTTGCATCTTTTCACTTTAGTATGAAAAGCAGCATCAGAGCAGGATTTCAGCCTTTCAGGAGCAAGTCAGTGCTCGCAAACCCAGCTCCCCAGGAGCCCAGGCCGTTCCCATTTCAGACCTCCTCCAAATACCAGTGAATTTAACCTTGACTTGCAAACAGCCTTGGCACCCATGGCTGTGCTGGATAAAAATGCCCTCCTAAAAATAACTGGGAAGTGGGGGAAGGAGCCTGTCCCCATACTCAGCATTTCAACACCAGCGTCCCCTCCCAGCACAGCCAAGCATTGCTTCACCCGTGGGTACCCTGCTCTGAAATGTGCTATTTATATATATATATTTATATGTTTGTCCTGGAGAGAGTATTGGCATCCTAGTGCTGTCTCTGTCGTGAACACCCTGTCTGGCCACACTCACACCCCATCACCTCTGTTTCCCTCGAGGTTTTCAGTCAGCCTGTCTTACACCATGAGGTTTGGATGGAGCAGGGACTGCTGGAACTCCACATCCCCTGGACCCCAGGCACAGCCAGAAAACTTCCTTGGGAAGGGGGACAGATGCTTGGGAAGGAGGGCAGAGCTGCTCACTCAGTCTCTGTCAGGATGGGAATAAAGACCTTGTCTGTCTCCAGTCCTTTTGCTCCTACAGTAGCTCTATTATTTGTGCTTTTAAAGGACGTCTATTTGCTTTCAATTCAACTGCAGCCTGACCATAATAAGGATCAGTCCAATTCTGGCAGGAAGATTGTTGACCAACTATCTTAAGTGTTTATTTTCCTGCAGAAGTCTCTGAGGGAGCATCTGGGCACTTAACGTTTTAGAAACCCACTGAGGTCCTCAGTGTGCCTCCATCCCCATCATCCCACCAATCCTGGCAGTGCTTGGGGAAGGAAAAAAGGAATTCTCATCTGTAGTTTAATGTTTCAGTACCTGTCTGCATGTAAAACTGAGAATTCCAGGGAAGGGAGGTATGATTTGAGCAGAACACAGGACACTGAATTTTGCCTTCAGCTACTCTCCCTGAGGATTTGCTCCGAGTTAGAGAGGGAGCACACCCCAGGGACCCAAGCTACCAGCATACCCCAGCTACAAGCAAGGTACTTTGTAAATATTCTCTATTACCCCTTAGAATCACCACACTCCCACCATTGCAAAGGCATTTTAAGGGCTATTGCCAGGGCAAGGCTCGAGTTTGGCGCCGCATTTTTTGAGTTGCAGCTTTTGCTCTCAAATATCTTCGTGTCCCCAGCTGCTCTTTCCGCCTCTTGCTATTTTCCTGGGACAAAAGTCTTGAGGCTGGAGTCCTTCCCAGTGGCAGAGACCCAACAGCTTCCACTGAATTAGGTAGGAGAGAGCTCAGGAAGAGCTCCCAAGATCTTCCCAGAGATGCTCAGTTCTTCCCCGGGAGCAGCCCTGGGAGGATGCTGATGATGCCAGATATGTGTCCCAGCACCTTGTGAACTCTGTGCTCGGCAGCATAAGGAGCCAGACAGCCTGCCTGAATTCCCTCTGCTAAGGCAATGCAGGCACTCCCCTGACACCTCACTACCTCCCTAAATACATGCTTTTAATAAAGAGCCAATTTAATTTCCCAAACACTGAGTCATTTCGTATTATTACCTGGCATGTGGTACCCAGAACAGCAGCCACAGCATCTTTTCCTTGAAAGAAGGATGTTTCTGTTCCCTCCTCCATCCCCATCTTTTATAACTCCTCTCCTTTCTTCCCTTTCAGGCAGAAATCCTCTCCTTTCCTGATTTCCCTCCTTTCTGATGGAATTAAGCCAGAGGCAGGGGTGAAAGGAGGAGGCTGGGATGTGCAGCTCGGAGGGGCTGAGGGGAGCAGGATTGTTCCCGCATGGGGACGGGACTGGCAGCTCCACTTTGCCCTTTGGACCTGGAGCTGCGCCCGCTCCTAGAGAAAAGTCCCCAGACACCGGGAAGCTGCCCTTTCTTCCTGCTGGGACACGTGGGTAGGGAACGCCATGAGCAGCGTGGCCAGGGAGCTCCAAACCCACCGAGGCGGGAGCGCTGCGGGAAGCGGCAGACACGGCTCCTTCCCCGGAGTCTGGCACCCACCCACCCCCGGGTTTACCTGCTCTCACCCCGCTCTCACCCCGTCCACATCCCCCACATCCCCTCGGAAAACGAGCCCAGCTCCCTCTCACACTCCCACAGACACCGCGCTCTGCAGGATTTTGGTCATTTCCCAAAGATCCCGGGCGGGAAGTCGTGTGCCCTGATCCAGCATCCATCTGAGCTCCTTATCCAGTCCCTACTCCTGCCTCCTTTCAGCTTCCAGCAGGGGTTCAGGCGAGCTCTTGGCGGCATTTTCGTGGCGTTTTTGTGACATTTTGCGGTGCCTCTACGCCAAGGGTGCCTCGAGCAGGGGTGGGGTGCACGGAGAGTGGGGTCCCACGGCAGGTGGGACCTTCTGCTCCCGCCCAGGTTTACACATGCCAGCGTGTTCACATGTTAATATTATGGGCTGGTGTTCTCCACAGGGAGCGAGTTGCTCTAAATAACCGTCTGAGATGAATTGTTTTCAGGTTAAAGCTGACGCTGCAATTCCAAAAATTGTCATTATAACCCAAGAATGGGCCCCACCTTTTTTCTCCGCCAACCTGCTCCCACACAGGAGGAGCATCCCTGTGAAATCCCCGGGCCTGGGGGCTCTTGGTTTGCGGGCTTGGGGGCTGGAGAGGATGTGGGGAGGCTGCGTGAGGAGAGGAGATGAGCTGGGAAAAAGGGATGTGGGCAGAGCCGTCCTCTGCCCCGGTGAGCTCTGCAGCTCAGCCGTCACTGGAGAGATGCTATTGGCACTCTGATTAATAATTAAACCATAGTATGAGCACAGATAAAAATATGAAAAATCTAGGCAGTCCCCCTTTGCTTAAAATACAACAAAATAAAAAGAATCTGGAGCTAAATTAACAATGTGCTCTCCCAATTACAGCCACCCTCCGGTGAATATCAGGTTGTCATGACAACCTGCCCAGCAAACGATAAGGCCCAAAATAAAGCACAGCAGGGAGAGAGATCTTTGGAATCCGATTTTGCTGTCAAAGTAGAATTAAGGTTTCTTCAGAGGCCAGCAATTCTGGTGAATTTATGGCTGAAGTCCTTCCGTTGATGTTCATTTACGGGATCCATTTATCC
>VWZN01009849.1:23848-36929 GCA_013396955.1 Regulus satrapa | reverse complement strand
GAAAATATAAAAATTAAGGTTTTGTTTTTTTTTTTTTTTTTTTTTTTTTTACTCCTCAATCTGCATATTTTGTGTTTTCTTCCTATAAAGTTCTTTGTTTTGTTTTCGAGCTAAGATTGTTTTTAATCATTAGAAAGGATTGAGTTTTTAAAAGTAATTTAGAAGGAAGATTTGTTTGCAGTTCTAAAAATGCGTGGTAATATTTTTAGGGCAGATAACTTACAATAGTTTGGACTTTAACTACAACTCTTGCAAATCTGTAGCCAGACTAAAGGAATTATTGAAATCCTGTGTACAGGATCCCTTTAAGTTCCTTTACTGCAGGACTTTGTCATTCAGTTTTTGTATTCTTCATAGAGGACAAACTAGATCAGCAGTTGCCATCCTTTACATTTCACTCACTTGGTGATGTGTGCTTCTGTAGCTTAAAAATTACTGCAAAAATTGCTGCTCTGTTCTGTTCCTGGACATCAATCAATTTTACAGCCAATTTACCATGCAAAAATGGTTCATCTCTTAGATACAGAAATTCTGAACGTTAGAATGTGTCTGCCTAAAGCCAGAGTTTAGTTGAGCTGATCTGAGGAAATCTCCAAACCTCAAACCAAGTGTTGGTGGAGAAATGCTGTAATCAGCAGCCATTTTCATGACAAAATACTGCTCACTGTGCATAAAGAAAGTTATGTTTTGTTTAAAGTTCACATAACCAAAGACTGGTAAATATATTGGATGATTAGAAGCTTTATTCTTCAGGCTTAAAAGTCTGTTTTCCTTTTCTGTAGGTATTTATAAAAAATAAATTTATAAGTAAGGTAGCTTTTCTGTAAGGCAGTGAATAAAGGTACAAGTTCACATCTGGACTGACAGACAGAGGCCAACGGTATCAGCTTCGATAAAGTGAAGTACAGGGCCTACACTTGGTCACAATCCCATGCAGAGCTGCAGGCTGGGAGCAAAGTGCCTGGAAAGCTGCCCAGCAGAAAAGGGCCTGAGGATGCAGATCAACAGTGGCTGAAAGTGAGCCAGCAGTCTGAGCAAGTGGCCAAGAAAGCTGACGACATCCTGGCCTGTATGAGGAATAGTGTACCCAGCAGGACCAGAGCAGTTGTTGTCCCTCTGTACTCAGCACTGGTGAGGCTGCACCTCAAATCCTGCATTCAGTTTTGGACTCTTCATCACATTCATCACAAGAAGGACATATAGTGCTGGAACAAGTCCAGAGAAGGGAAGTGGAGCTGGAGAAATATCTGGAGCACAAGTCTGATGAGGTGTGACTGAGGGAACTGGGGTTGTTTAGGCTGGAGAAAAGAAGGTTTGGGAGAGATGTTATTACTCTCTCTAACTGTCATGAAAGGTGGTTGTAGATAGGTAGGGGTCTGTCACTTCTCCCAGATAACAAGCAATGGGATGAAAGGAAATGGTTCTCAGCTGGCACTAGGATAGGTTTAAGTTTAGATACTAGTAAGACTTTCTTGACCAGAAGAGTTATCAGGTGCCTACAGCACTGGTGGATTCACCATCCCTGAAGGGATTTTAAAGATGTGTAGATGAGGCACTCTGGGATATGGTTTAGTGATGAGTTTGGTAGTCCTGGGTTAATAGTTGGATTCAGTAATCTTGCAGGTCTTTTCTAACCTAAATGAGTCTATGATTCTCTAAGTATAGTTAAAAGCTAAGTCGTTACAGTATTTTTAGGAAAACCTGTTAACAGGAAGATGTAACTATAGCCAGTAGGAATAATTATGCCTTTTCTCATGTAATTTGGTAAGCAATAAATGAATGAAAGAGATCTGCTAGGTAACATTTGGAAATCCTGTTGTGAAGGATAAGAAAGAAACTGAGAAAAAAAATTACATATTGTTATCAGTGAATATTTTAATAGTAAATCATTGGTCTGGGCAGTTCCTGTGTTTGGGGGGAATGTACCATACAATGGGAATATCCAGGTATGGGTTCAGAGCATTACTGGTGTATGTGGTAAGATGCAAATGGGACAGGAAGTTTAGTGTGGGAAAAAAATATCTAGACCTGCCAAGTAATTTAAAGATCAGACTGAAGAGGCCTGTAGATTGACAGGTACAGATAGATGCTGCTCTGCCATGAACAAAGCTGGTGATGGTCTTCTGTGCTTGCAATAGCAGAGCTGTAACAGAGCATCTGACCAGGTCAGCCTGGGTCGAACTGCTGCAGATGTGCCTTCTGAGGTAACCTTTCCTTAGTACCTCAGCCTGCAGTTGCATTCTGCCAGATGCTGGGTTCAGAGGCCAGGGAATCCAAACTGATGCTGTGGATGCAGTTGCATACTCTAAGTTGACTCTGAGTCTGCATATCAGATCATGTTTATCAGATAATTGAGCAACTCCACCAGGCAACAGAGGGGAAGCAGTTTAAAAAAAAAGGAGAGAGATTACTAGTTAACCTTTAAATCAACACTCATGCAGTGTTTTGAGATGATTTTGGATGTCTGCCTCACAACAGATTGTGCAATAGAATGAGAGCAGTTATTCATACTGCTGGAAAATAATCCTTTTTTTTTTTTTTTTGCATGTTGAAACATGATTGCTAAAAGCAGCATAAGTTATTTTGTGAGAATGCAGAGTGGCAGTTTGATTATTTGGAAATATCAGTGTTCCTCTCAATCAAATTATTTAATGGGTAACTGATAATGATAATGACTGGAAATACTGTTTTTCTTCTGAAGGGCTCTGAACTTGTTAAGTAAAATCTAGTGACTGCAGGACTATTTACTAGTAACACAGTGATGTCATAATTACAAATGGACATCTTGAGAAAAGTATCAAAAAGAAAATATTAAATATTCTTACTTTGCTTATGTGGGAATAATGTTTCCCTATTAGGGTGGGGTTTTAATAACAGTTGAATAATTTTACAGAAAACCATTATTTCTGATACTTACTTAGAAATCTGAGCCACATGTGATAATAAACTTGGAAAACTTAGTCCATCTCCCTCCCATTTCATCATTTTATCAATAAAATCATATCTTTTTCAAACTCTGTAAAGCTTTATCTGAATGCTTTTTGGATGCTCTTTTTCTAGTCTTTCATTGTCTGTTGATTTTAGTGTTTTCTCTCACCTTGTTTGTCTTTTATAGTCTCTTTATGAAAATGTTTTGCCCTTACCTTGGCTTGAAGGGAGGAGATCTGTGGCTGAGTCTCAGGAGGTGAATTGTGTGTGCAATCCAGTGCTGAATGGGGGCCTAGGAAAGGAATTTTTGACAAATGTTGTTACAAAGGATGATTCTCTCATATTATCATTAGTAGCAGTGTTGGAAGGAAAAAAAGATGCTTTAATTTGTTCACACATTTAGTCCACATTTAGTGTTAATTCATATATTTTTCTCTTTTTTTTTTCTTTTTTTTCTTCAATATAAATGGGTTAGTACATTGTTCCTGCATCTTCCAGTTCTGGTGTATGGCTTTAGGGATTATTTGTGTGAAGCCTCTTAACCTTCTCACAGTTAGTGTTTGTGATGGTCATTTTCTTGGTTCTATTGAGATATTCTTATGATCTATGTTACTTACTTTCCTGTCTGTCTTTGTGTTGAGTGTAGTTATAAGTCTTGGCATTTCTTAGGAAGTTTAGTTTTTAGAGAACAAAGGATAAGGCACTGAAGCTTGAAGTGTGGCCTGCTCATTTGTAAAATGGTACATTTGTTTCAGCATTTTCATATTTGCTGTCTGTATTGGAGAAGTGTAGCAGGTTTTGCATTCAGAATCAGTGAGGAACCACGACCACAGGACACCTGTGTATCTCAGAAGAGCAGATGGGACTTCTTTTGTGGAAATACATTCAGAATGGTTTGTAGCAGTTGACATACAAATTAGAGCTATAACATAATAGTTTTCTCCCAGGTGGCAATTCTTTTTACCTTGATACTCTCTCTCTTTAAGAAGTATCTATTCTTTCTTTTCTCTTCTCCTTCTGCCATGTACATTTTCATCCCTTTGCACAGTTTCTAACTGATGATGAGTTGTGCTCACAGATCAAAATTAGCAGCCCACGCTAGAACTCAACTTGTCTCCGAATAAATGTCCTGTTCAGGAGAGGTGGCACATGGATGAATAACCTCAAAATCAGTTTATGGCTCTGAAAGCGTTAACCCCATGGAGCCTCTTGATATTTCTGGTTGTTTCTATCAGTTAAGTTTCCATAGTTATAATATTATAGTGTATTTTAAAGTTACACAGCTAGGCTCCAGAAAATTCTGCATGAAATCTCATGCTGATCTGATTCAATTTTATATAACAAGCAGCTTAACTTCAAGAAGTCACTCTCTTTTGATTTATAAGTAGCAGGGTAGTACTTTCATTTAAAATCTCAGTTTTATCAGGTTGCAACTTCACTGCTAGTATTTGTATTATGTATGAAAGTTCAGTGACATTTTTGACAAAGCGCATTTTCAATTGCTTCAGTTCTCTTTTGTGAGAAGTAGAGTAATATTTGTCCTACTTTTGGATACTTCTCAGTAATATTCATTTAATAGTGAAAAGTAATTACAAAATGTCTGGTGTAGAAAACTAAATTCTAGAGATGCTTACATGGGCCCAGAATGTGTATTTCTGAAGTAGTTTTTATTAATATTTTACAGTTGCTGGTTTCAGGATCACCATTGATTTTGTTTGTAGTATTCCTGATGATATCCATGTAGGTGCATTACTTAATATTTAACACACGCCATAAAGGACTGATTCCAGAAATCTGCACTATCACTGGATGCAGTGAGAGGTATCTAGATTATCCTTGGAAGGTTTACCTGAGGCCATGGAATCACATTTCTGCTTGCATTTTAAATTAGCAGCTTGTGATGGCAGGGATGATGAGACACCAGCTCTCTTCTCCCTCATTCCAGCAGTACCTTCTTCTCAGACACTTGCACTGCATCAGATGACTTTGCTCATGCATGCTGGATGCTAAAGCAGGCACAAAGGAGAGCATAGCCAGGAATAGGAATAGAAATTGCATCCGTTTTGGTATCTGCACGGCTGCTGTTGTGGAAATGTAGGCTCTTCCAAATAGCTACCCAGTGAGACTCACCTTCCAGATGCTTACTTCTTCCATCATTGACTGTAAAGGGAACAGTGGGCTGGGCTTCCCTGAATAGCTCTCTTGGTAAGTTTTATTACAGAGACAAAGTGTTGAATGATTACGAAGACCAAATTGTCTTAATTATGCCTCTATGTGGTCATTTCCAGATCTAAAAAAGCAATTCAGAGTCTTGTGCAGTTCTTTTCCAGACTGTAGTTGTTAAGAGAAGAGGTTTTCAGTCTCCATCAGCACATACCTCACTTTCTAAAAACTTCTCATGGGCAAAATATATTTGGTATCCATCTTACGCATCAGATTTTTTTCTGTGTACATTTCCTCTTTTGTTTATATATATATATATATATATGTATATGCAGTATTATAGACTATAACAACTTCAGTTCAATAACAACTGAAAAACATTAAGAATTGAAAGACAAGCCAAAACCCAATAAAAAAGTAAAAGTAACTATTATACTCACTTAAAAATACATGAAGTGTACCTCTGTCCAGAAAATGGGTGTCCAGTTTTCATAAGATTTACTTACTAAGATACTGAGATCTGTTTAGATACATCAGTAACTTTATAAATACAGATTTCTCATTTCTACCTGCATTATTATAATGGGGGAAATGATGCAAATAATCTACAACGGAAATGTGTTGGCTGTATACATAGATCTCATTATTTATATATGCAGTACTTTGAAATATTACTTGAAGTAATTTTCATATTTAGATAGGCATTTGATTGAAGTTTGTAATCAGGAGATATATGAGAAAGGTAAAATAACCTGACTGTTGCAGTGCAGTGATGGCAGGCATCAAAAGGACAGCATCTCATGAAATTCCCGGGGCCCCACTTCCGGAGATTTTCTGGGTGCCTTTGGATGGCATCCCATACTTCAGGAGTGTCAACTTCACCCCTCAGCTTGGTGTCTGCAGATTTGCTGATGGTGCATTTGATCGCTTTGTCTATGCCATTAATGAAGGCATTAAGCAGAGTCACCACTTGTCACTGATGTCCATCAGGACTCTGAGCTGCTGATTACGTTCCTCTGGATGTGACAGTCCAGCCACTCTCATCTCTCTAACAGTTCTCTCACCAAATCTGTCTCTCTGCAATTCAGAGAGAAGATGATTTTGGGGGACTGTGAAAAAGGCTTTGCAGATTTTCAGATAAATTACATCTGTAGTCCTTTCCTGGTACACTGATGTACTCCCCCCATCATAGAAGCCCACTAGTTTGGTCAAACAGGATTGTCTCTTGCTGAAGCTGTGCTGGCTCTCTCCAATCTTGTCCCTGTCCTTCATGCACTCTAAGACAGCTCCTAGAAGGATCTGTTTCATGATCTTCCCAGGCAGAGAAGTGAAGCTGACTGGTTGGGAGTTCCTAGTGTTCTTCTTTCTACCCTTTTTAAATGATGGGAACAATGATTCTCCTTTTCTAGTCACCTAGGATTTCCTCTGATTGCCATAAATTTTCAGATATCACAGAGAGTGGATATAGTGGCTTGCAAACCAGCTCTCAGCTTGATCTTTAAATTCTGATTTTGCTTCTAGACTATCTTACTTGTCTTTGATCCATCTTTGTTTTGTTCCTTTGTTTGTCTTGATCATTCTCACTTTGTCTCATTTAGTGATACTTTCTCTGTGGATCTCAGCAAAAATTTGGGTGTTGATTTTGTAGGAGACAGAACTTCTGGTGTGTTTCCACAGCACTGTGTAAAGAGCATCACTGGTTCTTGTGGGGCTTCCCAAGTATTGCTAAAATGCCCATATTAAATAGCAATTAAGAATTGCTGCTTGCTTGTCCCTATGGTATGTGAGCCTTTTTATAGAAGGGTGCTGGAAGAATACAGTCCAGAAGAATTTGTGTCTGTTTGAAAAAGATCTGTGTGCTTACGTGTTCTTTCTCTTAGCTGTGAGATGATCCTTGCTTCCGTTCATCCACAGTAACTGAGCACCCTTATCTTACTGGTGTTTGTCAGTGATTGCAGCCTGTCCTGTACCAGATTGCTTTCTAATGCTCAGGCAAATTTACCTGAACTTTGCAGGAGGTTTATGTTGGATTATAACAGCCTTTCATATGGTATCTCTTTGCTTCCTTTTCTGGCCTGGGAAAATGTATTTGCACCTCTTGTACTTCAGACATACCAGATGATTTAATAAAGCCTTGCAGACTCAGCTGAAAGTCAGAGCAAGCACTGCACACTTCTGTTGCTTTGAAACCAGTATTTCATACAAAGCCAACCAGACCTGGGAGAGTTTAATGGCATCAAATAGACAGTGGTTTTTTTTACTTGCATACACTTTTGGTCTGTTGTGTTCAGCAGATAAGCTAGAAGAACTCTGATCTTAAACAATTTCATCATTCATGTGTTTTTACATCAAGACACTGCAGTGTATGAGAGATTAAAATACCAAGTTCTAATGTCAAGTTTAGAACAGAAAAAGGTAAACTTTAAATGTGAGAGTGTGAGCTTTTTTATTTGAAAGCTGTGGTAAAAACAATTCTAGTGCAGTGTAAGTGAAGCATGAGGTTATGGATTCTGTTGCATTGAGATTTCTCATGTTTATCTAGGCTTGTATTTCCAAAGTCAGAATTTAAAATATGTTTCAATGATAGTGTGAAGATCTACAAAGCACATTTAAAACTAAAAGGCGCTTTCAGATAATAAACAAGCAATAGCCACAAAAACTACAACAAAAAAAAAGAAAACAACCACCAAAACACCCACCAAAATTAATATCCATTCAGAAACTTCTAACTCAGACAAGTTTCAATGTGTGATGTGCATATATTCAGAAATTCAGATTTGCACTCAAAGTTATTGTAAGCATTGTTTTTGAGCAGAAAAAAAAATATAACAAAATACTGGAATAGATAGTGTTGCTGCACCACACCAAGAAGTAGAATAAATTAAAATTCTTCTCACTGTGTGTCTTGGAGCCTGTTTCACCTGACTCATCAAATGAAAAATTCATCAATTAATCCTCTGACAATAACAATATATACACAAAAATCAATCCGGGATTGATTTTTTGAGCCCAAACATGAAAACTAACCCCGGCTTGCACATAATGTGAAATTTCTCTTCATTTCAACCCTATTATTGAGTATAAAAGCTGAAGTGTTCATAGAATTATTTGTTCTAAGTCAACTACAAAGGTGGGGTTGTTTGAGGAAGGGTGTGTGCACCGTGAAGATGTTCTGAAGCACTATCAGAGTCAGCTAATAAAGTTGTCAGATGCATGTAAGAGCACAGTTGATAGGAGTCTCCCCAGAAGGCGGCCAGTGGAAAGAGACACTGATCAGTGAGATCTGACAGTGAGACCACCCAGGGTAGTCAAAGTCAGATGCGTACCAGGCAGGATCAATGGTAGGGAAGAGAGTGAAATGGGAGTATGGAAACTGTTTTGATGGGAGAATGCTGGTGCTGCAGGCAAATGGGTAAATCATGAGGCTGAGGCATATTGCTTCACAGGGATCATAACAAACTCTCAGCAGCAGAAAACGAGATAATAATTTGTCAGATCTCCCACTTGTAATTTTATACTGCCTTTTCAGTGATAAGGAAAATTGCAGCAGATTCTGTGTGTATTAGGGTGGCTAGTGCACTGCTGTCTCTTTCTTTGTTTTTATAATCCACTTCTGGGTGTGTAATATTTATTGAAATGATGAGAGGTCTTCCCTAGAAAATAGTAAGATGATGATAAGTTGAAATCATTGCTTTATATGTGTTCTGAAGTTGCTTCAAATTGATATCACATTGATGCTGGGAAGTATTTTTGTACCAGATTATATGTCAAAATGCATAAGGTAGAGTAGCAATTCCAGATAAGAAAATCTCTTAGATTTCTCAAGATAAACAGTTTGCTTTTTATTTGAGAGATAAAAGAAAAAAAACCTACTTTGTGCATTGTGTATGTAAGCTTATGGATTTAGCTCCTCAGATCATCAGATTAATTCTTCAAGCAACCTTTCCTCCAATGTAAAAAATAGTGATAGCAACTTACTGAATAAGTTCTTGCCTGTATATGCCCTATGAAGGAGATAAAAATCTTTTGAGAGGAAGAACTCATTTTTTGTTCTTTGTATCACCTCTTAAAGCAAGTTCCTGCTTCCATCCCATGTATAAAGATTATATTTAGGCTTTAAAGAACCTAAATGATGTTAAAGAGTTGAAAATCAATGCACTGCCATACACAGAAAATAATCAAATTGCAGATGTATTAACTTTTAATAGGTCTTTCTGAATGTGTGCACTCACGGTGCAGAACAACATTAACATATTTATCAAGTTCTAGACCTGTGAAAGGTGGAAACACACTTTAGGAATACTTGATTATGTTTATTTCTGCACTCTTAAAACTACAGAAAATTTTCATAAGAACATGGATTCTGAGATACTGTGTTGTTATTTTTCCTGTCTTAGTTGAATGCTAAGACCATTGTCTTCAAAAATTTTGCATGTGATAGGAACAAACATTGGTCATGACTGTTTGTCAGCATATTAAATATTTAGATATATGTGATGACTGTGTCTCCAGTGAGAATATCAGGACCTATATCTGTTGCCATGAAATATTTCTTCCTAAACTTGTCGCAAAGTATGGCTCATTGCTGGGGAACTTGTTTGCTCTTTCAATTTACAGTTCTTTTAAGATTCTGAAAGTGTAGACAGTTTCAAAAATTATATTTACAGGCTTTGTTGTTGTCACATAATTACATACTGAAGAAAGTTAGAAGGGAAGATGGTAGTTGGTATAACTTACTTCTAGTTATATTAAACTTGAGTGTGATTTCTGGTCTTTTGTTTCAGCTGTGCTTCATACATTTTTTTTATACATTACAGATTTACTTAATCAATCCCTGAGGGAACTGTACTGTTACCAGAGTAATAAAGAGTAACTTGAAAGTAGAGAGCCTGTATATATTTCAGATTATGCTTCAATAATTCATTTTTATAGTGCTTATTTGGATTTACCTTTGGGTTTTTTATGATATTGGTAATGTATATTTTAAATTTTATTACTGAAGTCTTGTATTATTTCTAAATATGAGGCTGAAATATAGTATTTCCATTTCTACAAAGCAGAATTAATTTTTTTAATGCAGGCTAACAGTAATTTAGTAAAATAATAAGAAATGTCTTTTGTCTTTTGAAAGTGCATTTATCTAATATTTTAATTCGTGGATGATTTTAGTGATTGTAAAAGTTTTTACTGTTAGGGTGATTACTTTTTTCCTGAATATATAAATTTCTTCAAATTAGGTCAATATCTTATATTTATTTACAGATAAATTTGCGTTATTGCTCAGTAATAGAGCCATTATTCAGGTGTGATGCATTGGGATAGATTAACATTCTTAATTTTTCCCTTTCCTTTAAAGAATGTTATGAAAATTTTTGTCTTTGAACAGAAACCTTATACCTTGTTTCCAAACAGGATATCTTCAGTCCATCTAATCTGTCTGCCACCCCTCGTGCTAATTAATTACTGCTGCAGTTTAAGACCTAGCAAGAAGGTGGTCAGCAGGTGGCAGTCCTGGTTGGCAGTGGTGCTGGGAAAGAAGAGCTGGATCAAACAGCAGAAGAGATGCATCACATTAATAGCAGTGCTTTTGCCAGGAGGTTGCCAGGGTTTTTGAAGTTCACGGTTTTGTAGTAGGGTTGTAAGCTGCCTTTTGTAAGCTCTTCTAAAAGTGTATGGCTCAGACACACTGGACATCTAAAACAATTTAGTTATCTTAAGTGTTTTTATTTTCCCAAATTCTACTTTTAAAACTAATTATTTATAACAAAGTACTGTGGAGTTTTGGCAATCATGCACACATGTGCTTTTTATTATATGCAACTTGTATTATAACTTAAAAGAGTGAAATAAATACAGAATATACCTAATGGTATACCTTTTAGGCAAAGGTTTGTGCCTTGTTATATGCAATTGCATTAACATTTTCAAATGTATGTGGTAAATTTAGACACCTCATCCACATTAAGGTACCCAAATGAAAATACATTACTTCCTGAAATCTCACAAACTTTAGAAAGGACAGCAGATAGTAAGGATCTCTTTATAGGAAAGCCATTTTTCACAGAATCATACAATATGCAAATTTCAGAGGTACCCACAAGGATCATCAAGTCCAACTCCTGGCCCTGCAAAGCCATCTCCAAAGGTCACACCATCTGCTGAGAGCACTGTCCAGAGGTTTTCTGAGCTCTGTCAGGCTTGGTACTGTGACCATTTCCCTGGGAATCCTGTTCCAGTGCCCAACCACCCTCTGGGTGAAGAACCTTTTCCTGATATCCAACCTAAACTTTCCTGCTCAGGCCATTTCCTCTGCTCCTGTCACCAGACAGAAGAGATCAGTTTCTGCCCCTCCTCTTCCCCTCTCAAGGAAGTTCCAGACTGCGTTGAGGTCTCCCCTCAGTCTCCTGTTCATTAGGCTGAACAGAGTGACCTCAGCCACGCTTACAAGCTTCTCCTCAAAGACCTTCTTAATCACTGTTTCTCTTCTGTGGCTGCTCTTTAGTAACTTTATATCTTCCTTATATGGCAGTTCCCAAGGCTGCCCCCAGCACTCGAGGTGAGGCTGTCCCAGAGCAGAGCAGGACCATCCCCTCCCTGGCCCGGCTGGCCATGCTGGGCCTGATGCCCCCAGGACACGCTTGGCCCTCCTGGCTGCCAGGGCACTGCTGGCTCATGTTCAACTTGCCCCTGACCAGGACCCCCAGGTCCCTTTCCATGGCACAGTTTTCCAGCTTTTCGTTTCCCAGACTGTCCCTTCACCCAGGGTTGCTCCATCCCAGTGCAGAATCTGCCACTTTCCCTTGTGAAACTTCATGTGGTTGTTGGTTGCTCTTTCCTCTAACTTGCTGAGGTTTCTCTGCAGGGCCTTCCCTGCCTTTGATGGGAGGTGAGCTGAACATTTTATCTGGAAGGATACTGTGAGAGAGAGCGTCAAAAGCTTTACTGAAATCCAAAATGATTACATCCCCTGGTTTCCCTTGATTAGCTAGGTGGGTTCCCTTGTCATAAAAGGAAATCAGGTTTGAGAAGCAGGACTATCATCTCATAAAGCTGTGCTGGCTGTGACCATTGTCTTTCAGGTGTTTTTCAATACCTCTCTGTATAATCTTCTCCATCACTTTACCAGGCACTGAAGTGAGACTGACAGGCCTGCAGTTTCTGGGGTCCTCCTTCTTGCC
This sequence comes from Regulus satrapa, assembly GCA_013396955.1. Lineage (NCBI taxonomy): Eukaryota > Metazoa > Chordata > Aves > Passeriformes > Regulidae > Regulus > Regulus satrapa. Next base: position 24,660 of record VWZN01009849.1, on the reverse strand, counting down.
CTTCTTGGAATCAGGACAACGTTCACCAGCTTCCAGTCAGCTGGGACATCTCCAGATTTGCAACACTTATCAAAAGGCATGTAGAGGTGTTTTGCTATGCCATCATGTAACTCTGAGGATTCTTGGATAAATCCTATCAGGTCCTATATATTTTTAGGGATCCGGGTGAAGCAGTGGACCCCACACAATTTCAGGGCCAGCTGGGAGTTGATCATACTTGCAGTCATGGTTCTCCAGCTCAGGGCACTGAGATCTCCTTGGTTCATNATTGTTATTGTTAAATTTCACTTTAAAATCTTACTAATTAGTAGAGGCAAATCTTTCATCTACCTAAAGTGGAGTGCACTGTTTGTTTTAAAATTGTTTGAGACATGTAGAGAACTCATTCCTTAGCAAGACTAACCTTTTCTTCTGCCTCACAAAGATACATTANCTGAAGACAGAGGCAAAGAATACACTGAAGCCCTCTGTCTTGTCCATATCCTTGTGTGTGCAGTGACCATCCTCATCCTGTAATTGTCTGAAGCAATTTCTCCACTGATGTATTTGGAAAACTTTTTTTTTACTTTGTGTCCCCCACAGTTCTGTATGGCTTCAACTCCATTTGTGTTTTGGCTGCATGAATTTTGGCTGCAGTGGCAGCAGCATCTCTGTATTCTTCCCAAGTCACCTGGCCTTGCTTCCACTGAGTACTGGCCACTCCCTTTCTTGCCTTTTTTCCGGGAGAAGATTCCTGCTCAGTCAAGACACACTTCTTCCTCTCCATCTTGGCTTCCAGCATTGCTGCTCCTGTGCTCCTTGCAGGTGATGTT
>VWZN01009849.1:7187-16583 GCA_013396955.1 Regulus satrapa | reverse complement strand
TACCTCCAACTTTATCAGCTCTTTAAGTGGAAAATATTGTCTTAAATGATGAAACATTAAAATGATTGCATTTTCATGGAGTACCAAAAAAACATAATTATTTAGGTCTGTTCTGTCTGCTGATTGCATGGCAGCAGGTAAGATTCCTGTAAAAAGTGTGAGTTCAGTTGATTTTTTAAAAATTAAAGCCTCAGGGTGCTACATTCAGCTGACCATTGTCTTTGTAAGGTTAAAAGCAGCATGCAATGACCTGTCAGCATTCTGCTGCAATGTGCATAATGACTGTTGCTTTTACTGTTGGCGTGCTCATGGCCCTCAGTGCCAAAGTATACATGTCACAGCCACCTTTTGCTGTCACCTGTACAATTATTCACAAAATTATTTTACTGTTTAGTAAAATAATACTTTTTTTTTTTGTGGTTCTTAGCTCTGGTACAGAGATAAAGGTAAAATTTTATTGGAGGCACTGTTGATTCAGAGATTCTGTGTTTATGAATGCTGATTTTCCATGTTGAGTCTGGTTTTGATGAGTGTAATGTGTTCATAAATCCTTTTTAAATTATTTTGAATTGTTTTCTTCAAAGTTTGAAAGAGAATCAAATCTAGATCATTCTAAGCTGTGTGTTTCTTTAAAACCAAAAACAAAAGTCAGTTACAAAATAGTACATGAAGATTAGAAATGTGCAGGGGTTTTTTATCTCCAGATCTAAAAACATGTTCTACAGAGAACTTTTAAAATTCACTTAGCATTCTCTGTCGGTTATTCTTACCTCTATCCATTATGGTTACTTTATGCACTCCCATTTTCTTCTTTTGCATTTCCATATTGCCCATCTTGGTGTGCTTTTTACTTTCCTATTTGTCTCCTTTCTTCACTGCAGAGCACTGAAGGGCAAGCAGCATCCACAACCTTGAAAACAAGGTGGAGCACTCATCTTCAGCACTTTCATTTATTCCAGTGGCACTCATCAGTTTGTGGAAATCTGATCAGGGCATTTGTTGTTTGGGATCTGAATTACATGTAGAGAGCCAGAGCTGGTAAGCACACCTAATTGGTGGGAGGTTAGTTCAGCAGTGTAGTTCAGCAGAAGATCCTGCTTGTCCTTACCATGCTTTCACTATCGTCTCAGAGCGCTCTGGGAGTAGGCAAAGTGGATTTCTTGCATGTGAAGTCTAACCAGAAGGTTCACTTCACTTGGAATTGTGTAGTGTGGTGGATATTGTGTCCTCAGCATTGACAGTTTTGCTCTACAAGGTCCTGGCATTGGGCTGCGCTGGTTGCTAATTCCAACCTGCTAAAAAGAACTGTCTTCATCTGACCAGGTCTGTGGTGGGCCAGTGTTGTTCATGGTTTGTTAGCATTGTTGCCTTCACTGAATTGCACCTGGCGACAAGAGGACATAACTGTGCAAAAATAAATACAGATATCTGTTAATGCCAAGCTCTGGAAGAACTTTATCTTTAATTAGAAGTTACTTTTATCAGTAAAAGAAGTCAGTGACGTAAAGCAGAAGAAATAGAGAATCTCTCCTATTATTAGTGGTGTGAAATACAAGATTGCCAAGCAGGAAATTGTTAGAACTGTTGTATAGCAAATCTGGTAATGCTACTGTTCTTGTTAAGCTTGAAGTTCATATTCAGAAGAACTGCAATTAGAGTGTCTTTAAGAAGGATTAAAAAAATGATAAATTTCAAATGTAGTTACCAGTCTGTTAGTTATTCCAATAAAAAGTTTATATTCCTTGATACAATTAAAATTGCATTGTAGATGAATATTGTATTAGACTTGTACATAAACTGAAGAACATATGCTGCTTTTAGTATCTTCTCCCTGTCTCATTTCTTCTTTTCAATTTACTTTTTTTATTGCAAAGAAGCAGCATTGAGCCACATAATAAATGTGCTGTTGAAAGTATTGAAACTCTTCATTGATTACATAGATACATGAATGTTTCACATGACAGAAAATGCAAAAGATTTCCTCAAGGGATGCAAATAATATGTTTAGATTTTCATAGCAGCTTTCAGAGTGGGAGCACAGTATTGAAATATTTTTTCACTACTAGGATTTTTTGTCAGTTATCAGTTTTGGGGGAGACCTACTTCTCTTTTCCACATGGCCTGATAATGTTATGCTTGCTGTGCTCATATTGGTGTTGCCATGAGCTTTCACTTACTGTTACAGAACCCCAAACTGGATTATAACAATACAACATTTCGAAACCATGACCCTGAAGCCATATGGAGGAACTGGACATTCCAGGTCATCTGTATGCTTAAGAAAATACTGAGGACAAAGCTAGACAGCTCTCTGATGAATGACAGTTGGGCTTCTGTTTTTCTGACTAGTATCTCAAAAGTACCATTTTTGACACAGGGCAAGCTTGTGTCAGCTGTCACACTGGTATGAGCCTACATCAGACTAGCCTCTGCTTTCCTGTGCTTGCAGGCAAGAATGCATACAGCTACAGGGATGGAGGGAAAAGCCTCACCTGAGATACCCCACTTTTGAGTGTAATACCTTAACACAAGTCTGAGATTTCCTTTTCCTGCACAAACAGGGCACAGCCAGTTTATGTTTTATGAAGCAGTCTACCTCTCTGTCTTACTTTTGAAGAAAAGACAGCCAGAGCTGTCTCTGACCCTGAGGACAGATGGCATACTATGACTCTTACACGTGCAGGTAAACTTTTTCCTCCCTCTCTTGTTCTCCAAGACAGGGGGAGGCTGCCTGCTGTGTGCTGCCTGCTGGGGATGGTCTGAGATTCTGCTGTGAGTGCCTTTGCTCTGTTTGGCGAGCGTGGATTGACAGTGAGGTAGGGGATGTGGCAATATGCCAGAGCTTGAGCTGGTGTCCATGCACAGTTTAGTGTGATTGCAGCCTACGAGGCTGTGCCACAGCTAGAGCCATTGTCTCCTGCACTCAGAAAAGGAGTATGTCACGTTTACAGCTATTTTCAAGCCAATACCTAACCTAGCAGTAGTAACATACCGTACAAAGTCCTTGTACATCAAATTGCCTTTTCCAATTTAAACTGGGCAAAATAGGTGATGTTTACTATGCTGCAGGAGGAGTAAGAGTGACACAAGTTTGTGAATTGCCAGACAAAATTAAGGGACAAAGAATTAAAAGGGTTTCATGTCTCATAACTTTGTAATTTATATTGCTGATGGTAAGAAGGGACAATTTCAAAAGGGGGATGGAGAACATGCAGTATGCTGGCATTTTTTCCATCTAGAAAAATATTTCCGTAGGGTGTTTTGGGAGATGCAGTGACTGATTCTGAAGCTAATGCATGAATGTGCAGTGCAAATTTTTTTAGGTGTAATCTGGGGAAAGGAACAAGTAACTAAGATAGCTCTTAAGTTAATGAAGCTGTGCACCTAAGTGGTGAATGTAGTTTTCTCTATTTAAAGGGAGACTGCCAGCTTGGACTGCAGGCAATTTACAAAAAAAAACATGGAGATGTTTATGGAAAACATCACACTGTGCTCACTGGTTTTTGTGGCTCTAGTTTATTTTCTAATGAATGATTTTTTCACCATCTCTTCAAAATCTCAGTGAATCTGATCATGCAAGTATTCAAATGCTGTGTGATTTCTTTGCACATAGTTTTATGTATAAAGTTATGCATTTGCCTACATACCTGTTACATTGGAGCCTGAATATTTACGAAGGCAGACAGAGATATGAATTATGCCTAACACAGAGAGATGTCAAACCACAGAAAAAACTATTAGAAAAAAGAGTCAGGGAAGGAGGAATGTGTTTTTCTCCAGTCTCTTGCAGTTTTATGAAGCTGGATGCCATAGACTCATGATGAAAAACATGGTAGAAATATTAGCTCCTGTTGAAGAACTCATAATTGTTTCTGTTGTTAGATGCTGTACTTTGATGGACCATTCCTGGCAAGCATAGAATTATTTAAAATTCATTTTCTGAATAGTAGTGCAGAAAACTTTATTTTGTTTTCTGCTACAGATTCTTTCTCCTTGAGAATCACAGGATCAATTAGATTGGAAAAGACATTTAAGATCAAGTCTAACATATGACCTAACACCACCCTATCAACAAGATTATGGCACTGAGTGCCATATGCAGTGTTTTTTCTTAAACACCTTCAGAGATGGTGACTCCACCACATTCCTGGAAAGTCCATTCCAATGCCCCATCAGTCCTTCTGTGAAGAAATTCTTCCTAATGTCCAGCTTAACTCCACCCCCCAGTGCAGCCTGTGTCCTCTTGTCCTGTCAGTGGCTGTCCAGGAGAAGAGACCAACCCCCATCTGGCTACACTCTCTGGCAGTTGTAAAGAGAGACAAGGTCTCCCCTGAGCCTCCTTTTCTCCAGGCTAAACACCCCCAGCTCACTCAGCTGCCCCTCACAGGACTTGTGTTCCAGACCCCTCACCAGCCTCGTTGCCCTTTTCTGGACACGCTCCAGCCCCTCAATGTCCTTCCTAAACTGAGGGGCCGGACCTGGGCACAGCACTCAGTGGTGTGGCCCCACCAGTGCTGAGCACAGGGCAGGAATGACCTCCCTGCTCCTGCTGGCCAGCCTGTTCCTGACACGGGCCAGCATGCCGTTGGCCTTCTTGGCCACCAGGGCACACTGCTGGCTCACGTTCAGTCTGGCACTGTCCCTTTCTGCCGCCCCTGTCCGGGCTCTCTGTCCCCAGCCTGGAGTGCTGCAGGGGGCTGTGGCGGCCAAAGTGCAGGAGCTCACAGTGGGACTCCTTAAACCTCCTCTCACTGGATTTGGCCCATGTATCCAGCCTGACCAGGCGCCTCCCAGGGCCCTCCTACCCTCCTGCAGATCAGCACTCGCTCCCAGCTTGCATTACAGACTGTTGTAATTTTCTCTTACAGTACAGTGCCCCATGGGGGCTGATGTTAAGCTTGCTGCCACAATTCAGATGTTGCTATTTGATAATTTTTATTTCCATGGTTTTTTAGTATTTACTGTGCAAAATATACATTTAATACTGTTTGTGGACAAAATTTTTTAGACATATTTGACTGGCAAAATTAACTAGTAAAAGGAAAACCCGTTATTATTATTATTGTTATAGTTATTCCTCATCTCCCTTTTAAGTTTGGTCCTCAGTATTCAGAAATCTGTGCAACCAAGATTTTATGTTATAGGTCTTCTTGAGCTTCTTTCAAGGTAGGACAGTTAAATGATTCTGTAATTGATATTTTCATACTACCTCCAGTGAAAAAAGTCTTATTCATTCAAATTATTTGCTTTAGTATCTTTGAAATCTGCAGGAAGGAACACTTTTTCTTTGCAATTTTTCTTTTCTTTCCCATACATTATGTAAAGCAAAGTTTAATCATAAAAGTGTTGACTGTTAAGCTGCATGGTTCTGAATACATATGCAATGTGGTTTTCTGTATTTACAGAATTTCACAGTTTTTCATGGAAACTGTGTAAAATGCATCATGGAGGATTTGACATTAGGTCACTACTCAGTAAAATTGAGACTAGCTTTTCCAGAAACTGAGCAGTATATTTCTTCAGAGGGAGTGAAATCAAATGCAGACTTTATACCTTTGCAGTATAATATTGCTTGTAATCTATCTAAACATCATTAGCTGTTTCTAAGGTTCTCATTTTGTTCTCTTTGCTAATGATGTAATTTTGAAAGACAGTAAGGCATGGACCCTAAAGGGAAAGTACATTTTAAAATTCTGTTCATATTCTGCTCTGAGCATTACCATCAGTGCTTAAGGTACCTCATATGTCTCCTCTTTTCACTATAACATCACAATTTATTTTCATTTTTTTGCATCGCCACTGGTATACCAGTGGAAGTAAATAATGTGGATCATCTCTCTATAATTTCTAGGTCCCTGAGATAATCAGTAATTTCTGGTTGCAAGAAATAAATTAACAAAAACTTTAAATTTATGTGACTTTTAGCTGTAAATAAGGAAAACACATTTCCAGTTGCAGAAATTGCATGTTCGTAAGAACTCCACTGTTGCCATTGATATATTCTAGGTCTTCTATTAGAATGCAGCCACGTCTCACAGTTTTTAAACTGATTGGAATAGCTCATCTGTCATCAGATATTTTGTACTTTGATTTAAATATTATTGGCAACTCCTGTATTTCTTGATGATGTGTGCCCTTATCTGAACCTATTTCCTTGTATCATAAATAAAAATCAACCAGCATATCAGTTTTGGATCTTTATGGGATTTTTTTTTCTAATTTTGCATACAGAAATTAATATTTAGTTGTGAAAAAGGTTCTAGTCTAGGACAGCTAGAATTTCCTAGGGCACAACATATTCTTCTTTCCATAAACCAGTAACTCTCAGGATGAATAACAATTCTTCCCAAAGAAATTGCTGTGCCTGAACTGCCTGGAATGTGTTTTCAGATATCTGTATGTTAGTTCTGATGATTTCTCTCAGTCTTTTCTGTAACTGAAATACTGTTTTGAGGTATCAGGAGACTTGTTCTGTTAACCAGAAACAACAGAGGGTGCTCTTTCATACTGCATACTAAGATGCATATTTCCATAGAACTTATATCCTTGCTTTCTCTTAGCTCACTAATTCCATGTTGTTTGCTTGAATATGTCAATATCAAAAGTTTTAAGTCAAATGGCTGCATGAACACTTACGAGTTTTCTGCCCATCCTCCCCAAATGGCAAGGAATGATCAGAGGGTTGCCCTTCTTTATTTTCCTATACTGAGCTTCAGAATTTCTGTAATAGAATAGAGTATGCAAGTCTTACTCTTTCCCAGTACCACTGGATCCCTGTCGTACCACAAACATTTTATCCAGTCTGCCTATTGGCAGGTGGCTTTTGGATTTATTGACAGCAAAATCCAATTATACCTTCCTACTTGTCTTGTTCGTATTCTCCAAGTAGTTACTTAAAGAATAGGGCTGGGAGAACTGGATTGTGTTCAGACCTCTGTCATACAATTCTTATAAAGGTAATTCTCTAAAGCATCATCTTTTCCATCTGTAGAATAGGAGGAATGATAATTGTGTGCCAGCTGTCTTCTGGTGGGTAGAACATTCAAGAGTTTCTCTGTTCCCATCATACTCACAGCTCTACTTAAACACATGGTTTGCAAAGGTCTGTGAAGAATTTTCCATGCTGACTGTTCATCATTCCCGAGAGTGAATGCTGAGGACGTGGAAACTGTCTTTAGCACTATCGGTGCTTCTCGGGATAGTGCCCACTTGGAAAGGAGTGAAAAGCAGCAACTGCTGGTTATGCCATATTGGACTAGCAGAAAATGTGGGACTGTGCAGGCTGTGATAAAGAGGAGAATGGCAAAGAAAAACAGATCTGGGAAAGCTGTTGGGATGGGCAAGGTTGCATCTATACACAAAATTACTTGACTCAGCCTCTGAAAAGCTGCAATATCCAGCTGCCTTGCCATAGTCACAGTCACTAATGTAAAGACTTGCCTTTCAGTACCACTAGTATTAGGAAAAACACAAAGAAGTTTGAAATTATTTTTTTTCTTTTAATTTATTATTTTATTACATAATGCTAGGTAGGGCTTAGTTTTTCGATTGCAGTGAAGGCGTTTGGGGATCTCAAACTTTCTTGTTCCTTGCATTACTAGACATCACTGCTAGGTTTTTGTGAGTTTTGTAGATAGGGCATGTAAATGCCCATCCCCAACCTGGAGTGTACTACTTTGATGTTCACTAGTACTCCAGATTCTTAAAAATATACATTTATCAAAGAACATTGCCTTCCTCAGTGACGTTTCTAAAGCAGTGTGAAATCCAGGGAGTGCAAAAGGCCTAACAGGCTTTTGGAGTTGAAAAATGGCTTGTGCTCAGATATGGGGAGTTCGTACTTTAATGAAATTAATGTTTACAAAACTGAAAATAAGAGGGTGTACTTAGCCCCAGAGTAGCATTTATTTTTACTTCTGCTGTTTAATAAAGGAAAATTAATGTGCACCAGACCAGTTGCAGAAACCATCAAATATAGCATCTCCAAAATCTAGCTCAGTTTCTTAGATATCTTTCTTAAAATAATATGAGAAATTTTACTTACAAAATCCAACAAAAGTTGGATTTTAAATACATTAAGGAAAAATGTGCCTAATGTATTTTGTCTTTCCCAGTCTTTCTGTTAATATAGATACAGTTAACATGGACAATGTATTTTGTTTGCACCTTTCTCCGAGGAGACAGTTTCTTATTTCTCTTTTGTATAGTTGTAATATTTTGTTTGGTTTCTTAGAAAATATAAAGGAAAGGAAAAAAGTATCATGCAATCCAGTATTTGTATGCAAAATTGCATCTTTGAAAGTGTGGGTGGGTGTCTGTTTAAACTATGGCCTGTCTGTACAGACCTAATTGCAAGGCCAAGTGAAATATACTTATGGCAAAAATCCCCCCCTGAGTTTTTAGAAGGAACATTTCCTTTTTTTTTTTTTTTTCCTCACTCTGGTGCAAAACCATCCACTCTGAATTTATCAGTTTCCTAAATGGCAAAATATTGTTTCTTAGAATATGTATGTGTTTAGCTTTTTAGTTTCAAACTTATTTTGAAACAGTATAAAACCCAGAAGACACTTTCCTAGCTGTAAATCGGATTCATAGAAATAATAAGCTACTACAATTATTTATTTTAGAAATACTAAGCTACAATAAGCTACTGTTGCTTCTCAGGTTTGTTTGTTTTGTTTTTTTTTTTTTAAATATTGCATATGAGACAAATAATGCCGTCTGACATACATTTTAGATCAGTCTACCGTTTTGTTGTGTTTGATCACTTAGGTGCACAAGTTTTGATTCATACACTTGTAAAATAGGTATAGTAGCACATAAGTGACTTAACTGATAAGCAGTATAATTAAGCAGTGTTTCTAAAATAAGACTTTATCTTTCTATCTGATGCTAGTTATTGTAGAAATACTCAGATATTTTAATCTATAAGTGGAAAATAACATTGATCTAAATTAAATGTCATGTATTAAAATGTTATGCAGAGAATGTTAGTGGCAAATAAAATTGGGGTTTTGTCTTATTTAAATAGCATGAAAGTTTTGTACTTTGTGGATATGTTTAAGATCTGGCATACACCGATTCCCAAATTCCAATCAGACAGATTTGATTTATAACTGATACATTATACAGGTTGCAATGCAGATTCAGTTTTAATAGTGCAACTCTTGAAATTAGTATTCTTCAAAAATTACTTTACCATAGAATAGTTACAAAACAAATAATGTGTGTAATTCAACTTGTCTTAGGTGGAGGTGAGAAAAATTACTGTAATTCCTATGACTTATTGAAGAAGTATGTCAAATGTGTGGATTCATGGTGTGCAAATAATGTTAGGGGATTAGAGGATATTGGAACAGTACTACTGTTTAATACAGCAGTATTATAAAGTCAAAG
>VWZN01009846.1:1204288-1235250 GCA_013396955.1 Regulus satrapa | reverse complement strand
CCCAAAGGCCTCCTTATAGACCTTGTGACTATAGTAGATGAGCAACATAATCTTCCATAAATTCCAGTACATCAAAGAAATATTAGCACTGGGGCTCTGCATTTTTTCGTTTGGAAAGAACTTGACTAGGTTCAATATGGCCTGGATTTGTCAAAGCCTGACCTCAGTTCCTTGCTCTCGTGTAGATGTAAATTAAGCACAGTGTAAATCAAACACAATGTAAATTAAATACAAAGCTGTTGAATTAAAGCTTGCAGATAGGGAGTTACGCAATAGGGATTATAAAGCACAATACATCTGTAAGGGAAAAAAAAAGTGTGGCATATTTATTTTCTTTTAAAACATGAAGGTTAACTGCTGTTTAGTTATTCTTAAATCCTACATTGTTCTATGACCGCTTCACTTCCAGACAGGTTGACGGGAGTTCTTCACTGATCCACACTGAGACTATGGGGATGCTTTTGGATTAACAACTCCATCATGGCATCAGAATACTGAATTACTGATTTTAGTACTCAGAATGGAAGAAAATATAGCTGAAATTTGGAGTAAAAATATGTCAAGGAGCACTTAATAAATACCTCTTAAAATTTATACATTACTAGACATGTGATGATATTTTGAAAATGGAATTTGACTTATTTTAAAGTTGTTTATGGCTTCTTTTTGTTTCTCAGTTACAACTTGCAATTCCCGATACATTGATAACTTTGTAAGTAAGGCATGCCCTTAATTCATGTACACTGTTAGTGGATAGTTCTCTGAATAGCAAAGTATGAATTTGCATCTCAGGTTGCTTCTTTCAGAAGCTGTATCACATCTGAAACCAGCAACATGATTTGCCACTCCTAAGGCTGAAAATGAATGCTCAGAATATAGATCTCTCTTGGCTGAGAGCCACACTTTCAATTTATCAGGCATTCTTTTCAGTAATGGGTTAACCCTTATAGACAGCTAATGTTCACTCTGCTTCTGCTGGAATACATTTAAGATAAAATATTTCTATCCCTCTACTGGAATAAGCATAAAAAAGGCAGGATTGTTCAAAATAAAAGTCTAAAAGAGGAGTAAAAATGAGAGCCCAAAATAGGCTAATAAAATCCTTCTCAAACATACAGATATCCCAGAGAGAAGAAATTAGGATTTTTTTAACCATCTGACATTGATACGAAGGAAGATTTGGTATCACTGGTCAGCCACAAGCTAGAAAATGTTGACAAGTACAAAGTGACTCATGAGGCTCTTCATGGATTTAAAAGGGTAGATCATGCTTAGTAAAATGCATTTCATAAGAAGGAGGCGCAGAAGTGTGTCTGTGAGTGTGTGCACTCCATGTGCATGTATACACACACACACACACACACACACACACATACACACACACACACACACATATAGACACACACATGCACATGCAAAAATTATATATATATATATATATATATATACACAGAGCTTAAAAGATAAAGTGACTTTTACCCTTGTTTTCCTGGTAAAGGTATTCAGAAGAAATCTTGACATTTTCATATGTAATCACTCAGGGGAACAGAACAGACTCTCAGGGTATGGGGCTGCACTCAGCGAATACTCAGTGGAGACTGATTAAAAAATCTGAAGATGCCAAATATTCACAATGGCCACCTCATCATGATTGCCTGCCTTTAAAAGACAAAATGGGTGATGGTCTCCATTACCTACCCAGGTGTAAAATTAGTTGATACAGATTGCACATGTGTCCAGAGCCGTTTCTTTAATGAACTTCATGTAAGAAAATGAGTTTCTCTCGTGATGTAAAACTGGCAAAATTCTTCAACATGAATAAAACTCCTACCCTGCCCTGTGATGGGCCCCACTTCCAACAAAGGGGCATCTACATTTTCTCTGGGCAACCTGTCCTAGTGTCTCACCACACAAACCAAAGTCTCAATAAATAGTTTAGTCTTAATGTAGCTCCCCTTTCCATTCAGGCCCAAGCCTGTTGGATAAATGTGAGTGGAAAAGGGGATGGTCTTACTCTAGAAAAAACTGGACCTTCCTCACTAATTTACACCTGTATAAAAGAGAAAGCCTGCTCCCACACATGGCTCATCATTGCAGATCATTGATCCTGCAGCTTAGGGACTCACACCACTCTTCAGGCTTTGATGGTGACTCTTTTCTGCAAGTAGAAGCCCCATAATCAGGATATCAGTGGCACACTACAGTGCAACAGAATAGCAGGACAGGTGATTGCTTTCAGCTTCTATCATTCTCAGTTACTGCTATGACATACAACCACAGTTGCTCTGGGCAACCTGTTCTCATGCCTTACCACCACAAATTAGTGTCTCAACATATAATTTGGGCTTAATGTGCCTTGCACTGTTAATGATTTCCAATTTACCACATGTCCAAAAGCAGGAAGTTCTTCTGACCTTTTCTGCCTTGAGTTTTTCTTAGGTCAGGAAAAGCCAGTAAAAGACCTCCCAAAGACAAAGCAAACACCACACAGCAGAGGTGGAGAGACAGACAAATCAGGTAGTTGGAGAGCTATATGTAGCTCAGGCAAGATCCAAACTTTCTAAACTCTTAGTGACTTCTGCAAAACACACTTTGATCTTCTAATTGAATAGGTGCAACCAGATGATTAATATAAAATCTAAACCCTTACTGAATAATAAAGCTATACATTCCCCAAAACAGTAGATGCACTAAGTGGAAACATGGGAAAAAGTTCCTCTAAGCCCCTTTAGCAACATCATCAAAACAAAAGCATTAACCTGAAGGGTAGCCATATGTTACTCAATACATCTCTGCACCCTTTAAAAAAAATCTGAAAGAATAAGCATGAGTGGGGTTTTGTGGCCTTCTTTTTGATGGTGGTTAGCTTTTGGATGATTTTGTCATCTAACTGGAAAGATAAGAATGGAATGGTGGGAGAGAGAATAGTGGAAATGCAGTAGCATGTTTAATATAAGGTAAAATAATTAAGTTAATAGCAATTACTCTGTATGCCCCAAGCTGCAATCTAATCAGCAACTGCAACCTAAGCAGGATTGGGCTGCATTGGTACTTAAGGGAGAAATCCCATATGCTATTGAAAACACAGCTGATGATTCAATAGCTGTTAAGTCCCTCTTCTGATTCACTTAGGAAAATAGATCACACCAAGGGTTTAGAAGGAACTTTATACTTACTACCAATTAGAATAATAACATTAAAATTAGAAAGAATATTTGTTTTCTTCTTGTCTACTACACTGCTTTCATAATGTAGTAGTTTCATAGAAATATGGAATCTATTTTCAAATTTTTACAGCACTTTAGAGGTACTAAATAGCACTTATATTTTATGTCAGAAGTGGTTTCTTCTTTAGGGCTGGACAAAGCAACTCCCACATAAATGCCATGAACTTTACACACTTTATACACTTAAATAGTACTATTTAAAATTTACAAGAATCCTATGAGACAGCACAGCTGGGCCATGCATCAGTAAATTATGTGTAAATCATTTGTAAAATATGTATTCTTTTGGCTGGCAAATGAGCTGCATGGGAATGAGTTTCACCCTCAGATTCTAATGTCCTTAGGGAACCAGTTCAATAAAGTTTTAATGTTAACATATACTTTTAATACTATTAGAGCAATAAGAATGACCAGTTGGTGAAATAAGTGTCATTAGAGACACCCAGACATCATGGAGGAACATTTTGTGGGAATACAGACTACAGGTTTGGGGTTTTCTGTAGAGCATAATGTGCTGTTACACTGGAGAAAAAGTAATAATTCATTTTACATACTGGAGATAAAGTGCTGAAGGGGTAATAAATGGACCACATCGGTTAACTCTCCTACACAATGTAAGAAATTTTTAAAACCACATACCTTTGCTGAGAGGTAAAGCCCTCTTGGAATAAGTGCTACATCAGTTAATAACAGAAGATAAAATCTGGGTGTAGCAAAGAAATTTTATTTTAAAAAACTAGTGAAATACATTGTATAGTTTAGTGTGAATGTGAGTTAATCAGTTTTTTTGTATCTAGATATTAGAGTGGCAGCAAATATCTGTGGCTAAGAATGAGTTAAGCAACCAGAGAGTATGTAAAAGTTTGTAGTTTGGCATTAGAGCAATCTATCTTGATTTCTTGAATCTACCAAGTCTATCTTGAATATATGTATTATCAGAGTCCCGCAAAGATGCACCAAAGAAATGAGGGATAGCTCATATTTGTAATTTTTAACCTGCTTATTCTTAGACATGAAGAGCAAATTTCTGGTGTATAATGAAGCACCTGAATTAGGATCTGAGCCAGCAGATCCCCACGCCATAGCCTGGCACTATACAGAGCCAGCAGTTCAAGGCTCAGAGAAGTTCAGATGTGTTTGTAGAGCATGAATGCTCGGGGCAGTGCCATGCCAATGCAGCTACACATTTCCAGATCTGAACAGCTTCTGTGTGCTTCTGCACAATAGACTCTTGTATTCCTCAACAAATTAACCCCAGGAAAGCCAGTCTGGTGTCAATATGGCCAGAAATCTTACTTTTGTTACAACAGGAGCCTTGCTGCTATTTTTTAACAATTTCTCTGATAGTGAGTTGTGTGAAAGAGAAAGGCAAATATATTGTCAAATGTGTTTTTTAAGGTATTCAATATGTAATTTCCAATGTATTTTCATTTAGGATGCAGTCTTTTAAATATATTGGGTAATAGAGTTTAGTATTTCATTTGTGGTTTTTCTAACCATCAGACAAATTAGGCAGTGTTGTGCTTTCTATTATAAGATTCACTGAAGAATAGTCCACTCTTTGGATCCTACATCTATATTTGTTACAGGGTCTGAGGAGTCATATGGCAAAAAAAAACCCCAACAGTCAAAAGTGGCTTATCAGTTGCAATAAATATTTAGGACCCACTTGCCTTAGGGACGGCTCTAACTTGCATTAGCCAGTGCCCTGTCTGTGTACATTTCCCCATGCCCTATGAATGCTCAGTTGCCTTAAGGCCTGATTGTATTCCAGTGCATGCACTCAGGGCACTCTAAATCTGCATGTTTCACAAGATCCTTGACTGCAAATTTCTAGTCTTCTTGGAGAATGCAGTGCCTTGTTGTGACAGCTATTCCAGGAGCTCTCCAGAACCTGGTGGTGTAATCCCGGTATGGCACAAAGCAATAAAAGTGAGGGCCTAGCAATAAATCTTGCAGAGAAATTCAGCTCCATATTATGAAACCTAAATACAGATGCCTATTTGTGATTGTCCACAGGCAAGCCATGTGTTTAAGCTGACATGACAAATTAATGGAGTCTGAAACCTGTGAGAAGGAAATTCAACTCTTTTCAGAGCAGAGGACTATGGAGCTGCTACAGACAAGCAGTTGGTGCTGAGATACGCTAGCACCTCCCTCCTGACCTTCCACTGCTGCTCTGGGAGGATGTCGACCTCCTGGAAGTGCTGCCTCATGTTTGCCATCATGGTGTGAATGCCTCAGTTACAGCTCAGAGAGCACGAAATAGTTCGGTGTGGACATTTTGTTTGAGTCTCCCAGCACGAGCCAGCTGCAATGTTCTGCAGGCTCCTGCATTGTCTAGATCTCCACTGCCTGTAACAATCTCTTCAAACCCACATGTCAACATCCATGTAGAGACACCTACAATCAGGTTTATTAATTAATGTATAATATCCCCAGTGTCTTCTGCACGAAAAGGATTAAGTGCACAAATACTGGAGCGGTTATTTATGAAATGCTTGAAGTCCCTGAAACAGGAGAGGTGCTTGGTCTTTCTGAATTAAACTAATGTGGCAACTATTTCCCCAGCAGGGGTTAGCTGCTGACTTGTTTTAAATCCAGAATACATTGGCAAATAAACACTCACTTTTGTTTTTCTCCCTTCCCACAGAAGATGTGGTGCAGCCAGGTTCTTAAAATAGAGTGAAGTTGGAAAGGATTTGGGGCAGCTGGAGAAATTCTTGCTGGCGAGACAGCTGTACAAGCAAACGTCTCAAAGCTGAAATTTGTATGGGCTAAAGGCTACAATAAGTGAAAGAGCTTCACAGAAAGTGTGAGCATTGTCAGCATGTTTCTTCCTCTTCCCCATCCTTTGAAGCCAGCCAATATCGAGGAAAGCAGCCAGAGCGGAAAAGGAAGCAGCCTGTATCTATAAGCCTAACAAGCAAGCATAAGACTTTGGGACTTATTTAAGAGAATGATGGGAAAAAAAGTCTTGCTAAATGCAGTTCTCAGCGACTTCACAGCATGACTTCTTTTAGAAACTGGAAGATTCATCTTTCTGCTTGGTGTGGAAATAAAGATATCAGTGAAACACAGAGCTTTACAGGAGTGTGGATATCATGGCCACCATCATCCTTTTCTCCCTCTATTGGAAAGCAGCTATTTTATCCTGGTAAATATATTCAGAGGTGATATTGCTTTTTCTCAGATCAGTCTCTGAGCAGATAAGAGACTTCGTTTCCATGTGGTACAGAGAGTTCCACAAAGGCCTAAAAATGATGAGTTGATATTTTTTTCCGTTTTAAGTACTAAAGTTCATGAAATGAACTACCGGTCTTCTGCAGATTTGGGTGAGGTTTTGCTGGAACATAATTGTAACAGAAGAGTGGGTGCACAAAATGGATTTTTTTTGATTCAGCCTAAATACAGAATAATAACTTTTGTTTTTAAATAGTAGTACTTCTCCTTTAACTAAATACTGCCATTTAATGCCTTTAAACTAATAGGAATTTCCCAATAAAAACACATACAAGTAAACTGATCACATAGGCAAAAAAGAGAAAAAATTATACGTATGAACTTGTCAGGAGTATTAACTTGGGTAACTTTGAAATACAATGTGGAAAATCTACACACAACTATTCCATCTTATATAAATTTAATAGCAGGTAACAATCATTCAGTTTAGAATTTATAGAGAACAAGGATGCAGTATCTATTAAAGAAGAAGTTAAGAGGTTTTTTAGGTGGCCAGTAGTTAAAAAACCCTTTATTCAGAAATTCAGACTGTATAAACACATCTTTGATTTCATAAAATTGAATCCTGTATGAGAAGGCAAGCTGGTTTTACATAACGCCACACGTTCAGAAGGCAGGAGAAGTGGAAATGACAGGTAATTACATCTAATTAAACTTTATTAGGATGCACATAGACAAGGGATTGAATGTTTTATTTGTTTGGATTACTTCATTTTCAATGAAGACTTTTAAAATCAATTATTATTTCTTTTTCCACTAAACATTTTCTCTATACTCACAAAAACAAAAGAAACCACTCATTTTTAGATTATTACAATTAATTAAAATGCTTTAGAAAATTGTATGGCTTATTTTAATATTTTTTTAAAGGACAATTTTTATTTTTTTTTTAATTTCAGAGGGGTCTGGAATCCATAGGATTTAAGTTATTTTGCAATAAAATGTGAAAAGTTAAGCAAAGGGTAGGTATTGTCTGGACTTCTTGGTCATTTGCATACTTTTTAAATGAATGAAAGAATAATGTGTGAACCCGGCAAGTACGTTAAGAAATATTCTCCAAAAATCAAGTCGTGCAGTACACAATTAATTTAAAGCACAGTTTCAGTAGCATTTTCAGTAATTGATAGTACATTCCATATTAAAAGAGAATACTTGTTTATTAAGATGGAAGACATTTTCCATTTGATTACCATTCAGTTCTGATCAGCTGAAGAGAACTTGGAAATTGTCTCATGTCCTTACTGTACCAGTTATTGTCTTATACAAGGATATATTTTATATTTAGCTTTTTTTTTCTGGTTTGTTTTTTGTTGTTGTTGGCTTGTTTGTTTTGTTTTGTTTTGGGTTTTGTAGAATTGTCATTATGTTCCTCCAAAAGTAATTTTATTACTGGCTTCTTACTGACAAGGAATTAATTAGTTCAGATGAAATAAAATTATTTTTTAAAGGAAAAAGTAAAAAAAAAAAATAATTCCCAGAGTAGATCACTTTTACTACACATTTCTGTTAT
This sequence comes from Regulus satrapa, assembly GCA_013396955.1. NCBI lineage: Eukaryota > Metazoa > Chordata > Aves > Passeriformes > Regulidae > Regulus > Regulus satrapa. The sequence continues at coordinate 1,227,270 of VWZN01009846.1, read as the reverse complement.
TAGCTGAGAGTGTTCTACCAGTTAGTCATTTGTAGGCAATCTCATGCAAAATTATTTGCCAGTAAAACACATTGACCTAGTGGGTCACTGGTAAGAAACACAGTGGGGCAACCCCTGGGTCCTGTTCACTTCACACAGCTGTTCACTCAACAGCAGAGCAAGCATAATTGCTGTCATTCCAAAATGCAGTTATTTTTAATGGATATTAGTCGCTGATAAAAATCACGATTTACAGCTTAAACTACCTGCCAAAATAGATGTCTACTGATGCTGATGCTTTTCTTGATTATCATAGGGTGAGAAAATGCAGTATTCAGCTTCCATCACTTGATAGATCTACCACAGAAAATCTGAGTCAGAATTCACCTTATCAACTAAATGATCAGAGAGCAAATTGAGCCAACAGCCTGATCAGTTATTCTGCAATCTGAAGAGACTGCAGTTGAGAAGAGGCTTTGTTTATTGCATCTGTAAGTAATATATAAACTATATCACTGGCCTCTAGAGGAAAGGAGTTTTTCAAGATGTCTGGGTAAGGTTCTTTCGGAGATAAACACATTCAGATATCAAATGACCAGTATGAACAAAGTGTAAAAAAAGCATGAAATCTATTCAAGGGGAAACAAAGAACAGTACTCCTGTAATCACCATTTGTCATAAAAGCTGACAGGGACACCTTTTTTGTTTCTCTAGAATTATAATCTCACGGAGGAAAAAGAAAAGCAGTGGTCACCTGAAACAAATAATACCCTTGTGAGGAGAAAACATCACACTGATAGAAGTAGTTAATGAAATATCCACTGACAATTTGTTAATTTGTCTTTATTTTTCTGTATTTTTGTGTTCTGAGGAAACATGGATAACCTGAAGCACAGGTAGTGGTATATGGAGATCCTTCACCTTGAACTCTGCCTTCAACGTCAGCCACTAGTCAATAGTGGCCAAGGACTGCCAACCCCTGGAGACCACCCCTTGGCCTGTACAGGATGAGCTGAGTGCTCTCAACCCAGCACCCAGATGAGAAACGCAGGTACCACGTGTTTGATGCTGGTCACAAACCCCAGCAGGACTTTTGGCTACGAAGTCAAGCATTTGTTATGGTATGACAAAGTATTTTCTGCATGCTTTTCAGATTAGTTTTGAGACAAGGCAGCATATGGAAGCTTACTTGGTTGCAGCAGCCTCTGCCTGCTCTGTGAATCTCTGCCAACTGACTGAGATTACACGTCTATCACCAGCTCTAAAATTCACATAACACCAAATGTATATTGTCTATTTCACCTACTGCAGAGCTGGAGCCTCCAGCTTCCAGGAGATCAAATATCATCAGCCTTCCTTTTCCATGCAGAGTAAACAGCCTTTTTTTCTGACATTGCTTTCAAATGCTGTGACTATATCCAGCTGCTGCATTTCATTAAGGCATCAACTCTGATGTATTACTAATACACCAATTCAATGAAATATTAAGATAAAATGACCTCGTGTTGGCTAGCAGAAGCCAGGCACAGTGAGAAGTAGGAACTGGAAGTGCTCAGACTATTTGCAGTGGCTCCATCTGGAGATGTGATGACTTACATATCTCAAAATAAAAGACTCTCCATTCAACCTCAGTTATCAAGATAAAAGAACATACTGTTTAAAGCAAGAGCAAATATCAAAGAAGAGACAAAATGAGCATCTCTAAAAGAAAGATGAAGTCTCAATCTTTCATATTACCTTAAATGAAATAATTTGAGCTCTCTACTCAGCAAGTCTTTTTTATTAATACATGAGGTCATTCTGATTTTCCCCTCACTGCTTTGCAGAAATACCTTAATGAGTACAAGAGCCCTCAATACTTGTTACCAGTTATTGTCACCTGTCCTTCAGCACTGTCTAAAGATCTGGCGTGAGATCAAGAACAACTCTGACAAAAGCTGCTGCCTACAAAAGCAGTAAAATGTAATTCCTGTGCCAAATATCTGCAATCAGGAATAGGCAGGAATGTCACAAAAGAAATAATCTTGTTATGTCAATTCAATTGTTTTAGTATTTTCAATATGCTCCTAGTATTGTTCTTCTCCATTTCTATATTTATTTTTGTTAAATAAATAAGAAAAAAAACCCTAGTATTGTATTTCTTCACTGTTCCTTGTGTACTTTTCATTCCAGGTACTTACTTATCTCCGACTCAGGAAGAAATACTTCTTCAGGCCAAGTTTAAGGATAACAGTTGCATGCTATGTGCAATCTTTGAAAAAAGAGATATGTCATTATGTGCATTAAAGCCTTCTTGAACTGGGGCCTTACAAGTTAATGGTCAGGAGCACCGAGCACAGGAATACTGTTCAAGGTCTGTTGTGTAAGGAAAAGCCTTACAGAGAGCAGGGGCTTGCCAGGCACTCTGATTCCTGATAGCACACTGCAGAGGGATGAGTGTCCTCGTAGGTAAAGATTTCTGACAGCATGGACATTTTCCTGGCTTTGAAAAGAGAAAAGGCCACGTAATTAATACAGAAAAATATAGCAATGCCTAATCAGTCAGCAGTACTGCAATGCTTCAGATTTTGCAGCTGACGAGGCAAATTCCCTCCCCTTCATCCTTGGGCCCAAGTGCCCTCTGGTAGCACCCTGACCTGGCAGGAGCTACTGTTCAGACATATTGCTAACTACCACTGTCCTAATTTCTTACAAAAATAGAAGAAAAAAGGAAAATACACTACAATATAATATGTAAAGAAAAGAAATCTTCCAGGGGAAAGGAGGGAAGGCAGGCATGCAGCAGTTGGCAGGTGCACCCCAGTGCCTGTCTGCACAGAAACTGTCACTATACAAGTCTGAGAGGATAAATACTCACTGGTCTCTGGTTCCTCTGAACATGACCAAAAACTTCTGCACTTCTCAAATTCTGTGTGCTTTAGGAAGATATTTAGTGTAAGATCTGAGCTTTAAAGCAGTTGGAAAATCCTTTTTAAATCTCAGCACAGGACTTTTTTTTCCTTTTTGGCCTGCAGGCATTTCTAATAGTAGAACATCACTTTCCTGCCAAGACAAATTCTACCTCTTGCTTTTATTTTCCCATGCCACTTCCTGTGCCAATCAGCCTTTCAATTCTCCTGCAAATCCTGCTAGAAAAGCACTTCTTCAGCTTCTCTTTTCATCACTGATTTCTTCTTTAGTACAGTGTCCTACTATACCTAGATTATAGCCTACTTCTTAAATTGTTAACCTTGGTTGCCTGCCGATAAAGATGGTACATTTTGCTAAAAAATGGGCGCTGCTAAAGAATGGCAGAGAAACATTTCCCTGAAGTGTTTCTGTTTCTCTGCATTGCTCTCATATGGCTCATGATGTGGACAAGCTCATGGATTATTCCTTTGCACATTCCACTGCATGATATTGTACTTTCCCTTTTCTCCTTATTTTATAAGGAACGAGTACAGTGGAGATTCAAATGCATGTTCAAGCAGGGCAATGCACAAAAGGAGGAGGAACTGTATCCATAAAGGATCTAGTTGTGGCCCCTTTAATTCTGCGACTATAAATGCTTCTTGCAATCAGCTCCGAGGCTTCAGTGAAGAGCAGCTCACAGATATTTTTCCACCAGGACTGAGTACACCACCAGTATCATGTTTCAATAGAACAGCTGGTGCCTAAAAGGATGGTAATTACAATTTTATTCAAAAAATCAGAACTGGTGGAGCTAAGATCATTGATTCAGATGGATGACCTTGAAAGGCAGATTGCAATGAACTTGTTGAACCTCTGAAAAAATAAAAAAAAATTAAAAAATAAAAATAGATCTCTCTACAACATTTCTGGTAGTTTTTGGTAATATGCTACAATCTTCAATTTCCCCCCAAATACTGTCATTATGAAAATTGATTGGAAAAAAGTAGTCTGAAAAGCCTCATTATTCTACTATTCCTTCCAAGGGTAGGGATGACGTTCTAAAAGCTCCACTTCTCTGTAATTAAAAGCTCTGCAAAATTTGAGGTTTGAAGCACTAGATCATGCTGATGGTGTGTTTTATAGAAATAAAAAGACAAAAAGAGCTGTACTGGTTTGGGCTATGGACAGTCAGTCCCCAACTCAGACACTGGCCTTAAGCAGCTGCAAAAGGAAGAATATGAGATCATAGCAAGCCCACAATAGTATTGCCTCTGAACATTTCCCACTCTCCAAGTGTTTGGGATTCAGACCCAAAACATCAGTGCATTTCCCTTTGGTGACCCTGACCAGTGTCTGAAACCTCCATTGACACCCACAGTGTCTGCAGCATCCTGCAGCAAAGTGGTGCAGCTTTGCTGTGTGAAACACAGGATCCCTCGGTAATCAAGGCTGGAAGGGACCTCAAGATGGGTGTAGTCCAACCTCACACTCAGAGTCAGCTACAAGGTCAAATTAAGTTGTTCAGGGCTTTATCCAGATAGGCATTGAAAACTTCCATGGGTTTTCAAACTGCACAACGCCCTTGCTCGATTTTTTTTTTTTTTTCTTTTTTTGTCTTATCAGGAAAATGTTTTCCTTTATACACAGTCATATCTGCCATTCAGCTCTTATTGGCCATCGTCCTTTGTCGTTCTGCCATGCACTGCCAGCAAGGTCCTGGTTCCACTTCCCAGTAAGGCAGGGTTTGGTGCAGTTTGATAAGTGCTAGTTAGTACTGGTTAGTAGGTACTACTGTGAGCCATCCCTGTCCCTGGAAGATTCCCCAGTGCCTCAGTATCTCCTCGAAGGGCTCCAGATTTGACCATCAAGGGTAGCCCTCCACTGAATTCACTCCAGTTCATTGATGTTCTTTTTGTACTGTAGGGCCCAAAATTGGATGCAGAATTCCAGCTGTGCTCCAATGAGTGCAGAAGGGTGATCAGCTCTTGGCCATGTTGCTCCTACTGACACAGCAGGGCGTGCTCCCAGCCATCCCCACTACACATGGCATGATGTTGACTCGTGTCTAGTCCTGCTGTCAGCCACGAGCCCCAGCTGTTTCCCACAGAAACAGCTCCCCAGGAGCTCAGCTCCCCACAATCATACAGATGTTAATGCAGGGCTCTCCATATCCAAAATTTACATAGCAGCATCAGGCTACTCACTGTTTTCTTCTCTGATCCAAGTAAGTCCTTGGGTTTTGTTGTCTTGGTTTGAGTATTTTTCTTAGTATTTGCCAAACCCCATATGTATTACAGCAAAGTAATATACATATATGTATATTGGATTCATGCTGTTTGCATTTCTAGAGTTAAAACAGATAAACCTCTTTGTAACGCTTTTTGATATTCTTTAGCAACCATAGATGCCAGTTCTGACTACACTTACATAGGTGACACTGCTTTTTGTCAGTGATCAGCTTCATGATGGTGCTGAGTTCATCTGTTACCTCTGTAGTGTACCTTCTCTTACTTTCTGTTTGCATTGCAGATAGATGTTGCTAGTATAAATGATATGAAGTTTCTCCGTGTTCTGGAATTTTAATATTTGCAGATTAGCAAGATGTCACTTGTCATCCATTTGCTTAACATATAGCATCCTGAAGGGCTGCCAAAATATGTACAAACATTGTAAAAAAGAAATCCAGAGGAAACATTATTTCAAATAAGGCACTTTTTCATGGTCATGCTCCAAATAATTACAACGGGGAGGCTGAAAGCTGAAACTCAAAAACAAATGAAGCCAGAGGAGTCAGTCATGTCCCATAAAGCCTGACTACTGTGAAACAGCCGGTGGGCCTCTGCTCACCCCATCCCATTGTGTGGCTCTAACCCTTTAGAACCATAATGTGTGTCAGATAACAACAATCCAGGAATAAACTTTTGTCTTGCACTTACTTTTCAGAAAAAAATGAATAAACATCACAAGGGAGAAAGGGCATTCTCTCAGCAGAAACTCTTAACCTAAATGATCTGATTTGGGAGACCGTATTAGTGGTGCCACAGCATTTTACATTCAGGCCTCCATGTGCATGTTGACACTGTTACGTAGGTCTTGAGACATGGAGTTTTCTGCAGTCTTTCTGCTGTGTGCCATTTCCAGAAGTCCAATCTTTAGCAATGCCCAGCGGCTTGAGTAGCAGCAATGTGGTGATGCTGTCCATGATGAGTAATTACTGAGCTCTACCGCAGTTCCACCTCCTGTCCCCTCTTTAAATGCATCCGGATCACCCAGGCAAGTTTTGGCAAATTGCTGCAATTAGCATGTGCATCAAGAAAACGCAGTTCCAACGGGGAGTATCAATGAATGGACCTTGTCAGGTTTTATTGATACCTCATTTATGGAAATGCAAGCACACATACATCCATATCTACATCCACGCATGCATTTTAACGAGTTGTATAACTTTTCTTCAGAGCTGTTGGTGCTGGAAGGCTAGACAACCATTCCATGCTGCCCATCAAGCCACTACACGGTTATCATGCTAATCAAAGCCCTCTTTGAAATGCTGTTTAGCTTCATTATCATTACAAAGGAGCAGCTAAAGGACATCTAAGGCGGGAGGGGGGAAGCGGGAGGGGGATTGGAGGGGATGTGAACGCTCTGAGACACTATAATCTATTTGAACAGCCATGTTTATTGGAAACAGGAGGGGAAATTGTTTAGCATAAGCTGGTATCAATCACTGAATGGATTCTGTTCCCTGTTATTAATGCGCAGGCAGCCAGGAAGGGAAGAATAGGCTCTGTGGAAAGACAGACATCTCACCACGAAAGGGGGAAAGGACTGGTACACGCACCACACCCCTCCCGACCAGATGGACTCCTGCAATCTACCATCAAGACTGTTTTTTTTTCCCAGACTAGGACAGAGAAGTTATAACAACTCAATGCCTGAATGATCCTTTGTTATTTTGAAAAGTTTTGTGCCTTTTTTGTGTGTGCAGATGGAATTGTTTTTTATGGGTGAGGATCTCCTCCATAAAGAACCCTCCATCCAGTAGAGCAGGAGACTCTATTACAATATAATTAAGTAATATTGCCTGGCTAGCTATGCTTACTTGCCTTTTTGTAGGTGTAAATGTTTTAATGTCTTATTGCATGATTTTCTCTTACTTTATTAAAGAAACACACCCTTTGTCTTTTTAAAAAATTATCTTAATAGTTTGCTGGATTTATCTGTTTTGCCTTAGGGTTAACAAAGTAGAAGTGAACATTGATTTCAGAGGAATTAGACCAAGTGTCTGCAGTTATCATTCTGCAATAGATTATAGATGTGGAGGCTACAAACTCTTGTGGTGCTTTAAAACTGCTGGTAAGTACAAGGTAGGCAATGACCTCAAGGACTTTGATGCAACACATATATCCATACCAAAGCTTTCCCAGGCTCCCTGATTTTGGCTTGAAAGGTCATTATGGAGCCACAGTTGTGTATATTCATGATAGATGCTGAAGGATGCTTTTCATTACACTTACACTTCAACTGTAAAGCAAACAAGAGTTTCCTGTTATGTCAGTTAGATCGAACAAGTACTTACACATGCAAATAAATCTTAAAAATAACACAGCTTCAAAACTGATCCTCTCGGCTTTCCTATTAAGAGCATCAGTGTGCTTTTTCATAATGAATCAAAATGCATGCTCAGGGTTGGATGTTTGAAATACAAAGTGGATATGTTTTCTTCTGCTGAGTTCTGAAATATTCCAAATCATACCTGCCAGGCTGCAGTCACATCAGATCTCATAAGCTAAATGAGTTTTGATTAGGTGAATACTTGGTTGGAAACATATAGTAGGTGAATCAGGAAGGAAACATTCACCAGTAGATAGCAGACTCCCTTTTGTATGAGCCTTAAACCAGTATTTGAAAGGGTGCTATGCCACCACAAGTCTCCACGTCAACATAGAGAGATCTAAGATCTATGTGACTGTATTGGGTTCATGTGGCCAGGTTTTGGTAGCCAAGGGGCTACAGGGGTGACTTCTGTGAGAAGCTGCCACCATGTCCAACAGACAATGCCAGACAGCTCCAGGATGGACCCTCTGCTGGTCAAGGCTGAGCCCATCAGTGACAGCAGCAAGTCACCCTTGAGGGCCAGGTGCCTCTGAGATAACAGATTTAGGAAGGGGGAAAAAACCTGCACAGATGCAGCTGGAAGAAAGGAGTGAGAATATGTGAGAGCAACAGCTCTGCAGACACCAATGTTAGTGCAGTAGGGGCAGGAGGTGCTCCAGGTGCTGGATCAGAGATTCCTCTGTGACTCACAGAGCAGACTATGGTGAGACAGGTCGTCCCTGTGCAGCCCATGTTGGTCCACAGGGATGCAAAGATCCACCTGCAGCCCATGGAGGACTCCATGCCAGAGCAGGGGGATGCTGGAAGGAGGCTGTGACCCCGTGGGAAGCCCACACTGGAGCAGGGTCCTGGCAGGATCTGTGGAGAGAGGCATGCTGGCAGGTCTTGTAATCCTGTGGGAGACCTGTGCTGGAGCAGTCAGTTTGTGATGGACAGCATGCCATGAAGGGACCCATGCTCAAGCCATTTGTGGAGAACTGCAGCCTGTGGGAAGGACTCATATTGGAGAAGCTTGTGGAAGACTGTCTCACGTGGGAAGGACCCACAGTGGAGCAGGGGAAGAGTGTAAGGTGTCCTCCAGTGTAAGGTGTCCTCCCCTTGAGAAGGAAGCAGCAGCAGAGACAAGGTGTGGTGAATTGACCACAGCCCCAGTTTCCCTTCCTGCTGCGCTGCTTCAGGGGAGGAATAGAAAATGTGTGAGTAAACTTGAGCCTGGAAGAAAGGGAGTGTCAGGGGTGGAAGGTGTTTTAAGATTAGGTTTTATTTATCATTATCCTGCTTAAATTTGATTGGTAACAAATTAGACTGCTGTCTTCAAGTTTCGTCTGTATTGCCTGTCACAGTAACTGGTGAGTGATCTCTCCCTGCTCTTATCTCAACCAGACAGATTTTTCCTAACATTTTCTCTCCCCTGCCCAGCTGAGAAGGGGCATGACAGAGAGGTTTTGGTGGGCACCTGGCATCCAGCCAGGGGTAACCCATCACAGTGGTTTTTTAGAGGTGCAAGGGCATTGAAACTGACATGAATAGCATAATACTCTGCTACCTGCCCATCTTAAAGGGATCTATGAACTTGGGTCCTTATCTCAGCTTTTTCTTTCTTAATATTACTTAATAAACTGGTGCGAAATTCCTTTGAGATGATGAATCATAAATGTAATGAGCTTTCAACGTAATTTCTAATGGAATGGCTGACCATAAAAAGTGACAATTGAAAGCAAGATTTACATGGGAGAAGCAATCTTGCATAACTGCAGTATAAATTGGAGTGCAGTGTAATTTCAGGAAAAGGAGCAACAGACTAAAGCATGCAAATACTAGAAAGAAATTAAACCTCAAAGTCTGAAGGGAAGGGGTGNTGGGAAGGACTCATATTGGAGAAGCTTGTGGAAGACTGTCTCACGTGGGAAGGACCCACAGTGGAGCAGGGGAAGAGTGGAAGGTATCCTCCAGTGTAAGGTGTCCTCCAGTGTAAGGTGTCCTCCAGTGTAAGGTGTCCTCCAGTGTAAGGTGTCCTCCCCTTGAGAAGGAAGCAGCAGCAGAGACAAGGTGTGGTGAATTGACCACAGCCCCAGTTTCCCTTCCTGCTGCGCTGCTTCAGGGGAGGAATGGAAAATGTGTGAGTAAACTTGAGCCTGGAAGAAAGGGAGTGTCAGGGGTGGAAGGTGTTTTAAGATTAGGTTTTATTTATCATTATCCTGCTTAAATTTGATTGGTAACAAATTAGACTGCTGTCTTCAAGTTTCGTCTGTATTGCCTGTCACAGTAACTGGTGAGTGATCTCTCCCTGCTCTTATCTCAACCAGACAGATTTTTCCTAACATTTTCTCTCCCCTGCCCAGCTGAGAAGGGGCATGACAGAGAGGTTTTGGTGGGCACCTGGCATCCAGCCAGGGGTAACCCATCACAGTGGTTTTTTAGAGGTGCAAGGGCATTGAAACTGACATGAATAGCATAATACTCTGCTACCTGCCCATCTTAAAGGGATCTATGAACTTGGGTCCTTATCTCAGCTTTTTCTTTCTTAATATTACTTAATAAACTGGTGCGAAATTCCTTTGAGATGATGAATCATAAATGTAATGAGCTTTCAACGTAATTTCTAATGGAATGGCTGACCATAAAAAGTGACAATTGAAAGCAAGATTTACACGGGAGAAGCAATCTTGCATAACTGCAGTATAAATTGGAGTGCAGTGTAATTTCAGGAAAAGGAGCAACAGACTAAAGCATGCAAATACTAGAAAGAAATTAAACCTCAAAGTCTGAAGGGAAGGGGTGTCTTCTCTTTTCCAGACATTCCCCTTCTTTTTGGTTATCCAGTACTATTTTCAAGTCTTCTCTTTGACATGTGTCAGAAGAATCAGAAAAAGTTGATAATTATTCCTATAAAACTGGTAATGCCTGTGCATATTCTTGCCCTTACATAAATGGACTGAAACACTTCAAGCTCAAAGGGCTGTCAAAATGGCGAGACATTTTGGTTCCTGCTTAGTTCATGATCAGAGAGGTGTTCAAATCCTTGTCCCCAGCGTCTCATTCAGAATGAGCTCTTTTTATTAATCATCAAATATTTTCCTTTTTTCAGATAGGAACTGATTGATAAGGGTTCTGCATTTGGTGGCCTAGTGATAGTGCTTGAAATGACATTGTTATTTTTGGAACACAGACTCTATGCTCCGGCAGACAGAAAAGTAAAACTTGTATTAAAATAAGTATAGAAAACATGCAGAGAAAACCTCTGTAGATCTCAATCACTAAGTCAGGGGTTCTTTGACTAAGAAATTTCATTTATGCTAACTCGTGACACTTAGGCTTTCTAATAAGAACAGGAGGCAGCACATGGACAGGTCCCTCAACAGACACAGTGCTGAACAATTGAAACGAGGTTTTGATATTAGGAAACACCTGATACACTGCAGGATATTTCAGTAACTGTCTACTTAAAGGTTTGATTTTATGCTTAATGCAAAGATAGACTGAAGAAATAGAAAGCACCCCAGGTGGAACCTTCACTGGAACAATATCACTGATGAAGTTTCATTTGATGCAGTTGCTATCACTTTCAGTCATCTCTGAATGGTAAACAGTTCAAATTATAAATTCTTTGCCACTAAATTGTCTGCTGCTAATTGCTCTTTTGCATGTAATTATCAGTCAGGATTTAATAAGTATGGAAATACTATTACATGCCAAAAAGTAATAATAAAACGAGAAATAGCAGACTTAAAGAATGTCTGGCAGACAAACTCCTTAATTAATCCTGGAACAACATATTGGCTGGCGTCTCTCTTAGTGAACATCTCTGGCAGAGAGATGATGGGGTTTTATAATCGCTCAAGAAAAACAAGTAATACATTTGCTTCTAAGCTAGAGAGGTTTTGGCCTTCGCCTCCAATTTATGCATTTGAAAAGAACATCAAGATGGGTGAGAAAAAGACTGAACACATCAAAGGAAACATAGGGAATCTAAACATAACTTTAGAATAGCAACTTCTGTCCACCAATTCTAATGAGAGAGAGGCAAAACCCAGAAGGGGGTTTGACCTTTCACTAGGCTTTCAGGAGTAGCTCGAGCTTCTGCTTTCTTCACATGATTTATGTTTTAAACAACCATGTGGCTTTTGGTGCAGGTAAAATATGGGAGATGTGAAAGAAAATTTTGAATTATACTCTCAAGGATTTTCATCTTGATTTTGAAAAAAAGGTCAAGATGACCAAATATCTTTGCAGTGATACCTTCTGCCTACTGTCAAATCACGGTGAAAGTTGAAATATCCTTGAAATATCCCACCTATATATACCTACCTTACCCTATAATCAGACTCAGCAGATAAAAAGACTGTGCACAGACATACAGTCCCAAATCTAGATCCCACATAGTTAAGAGCTAAACTACTGTTTACCACTAAGAAAGAAAAATCCTAGTTCATGCATTCCTATAAACTATTTAAAAAAATGAAGTGGAAGAAAGATTTGGTATTTTCACTACATTTCTCTAAAGGGAAAACATCTCAATTTAGGGTTGTTAAGCAGGTTAATGACCTGTGTCACAAGACTAAAGAATAAATTACTTCTAAGAGAGAATGAGTAAAATGTAAATCTGAAATGTATTTTCCTCAGTGGAAAAAAAAATATATATTCTTGCTTTAACTTCCTTAGTTGCTGTTGGTTATTTTTCTAGCTGTCATTTAGTGGTTCTATGTAGACCTGAAAATACCTTTCATGAAGAATTTTGAAACAAAATTGACCAAGTTGGGCTAAGCATAAGGTTGGTACTAGAAGGTGTAGGTGGGAAGCGTTACAAGACTTCTTTTGCTGTTCCTGGCTCAATTCCTCAATGTAAATCTGTTGCCCAAAGGGGAACAACCTACAGAACTAGTAGGAATTTTGTTCTTCCTGACTGCTTCAGTCTGTATTATTTATTCCTCTGAGGATTAAGAGGGCAACAATTTATCATGAGACGTTTTTTATGTGGTTAATACCAGTTTATCAGGAACTCTGACCAATACCCTTAGACCAGATATGGCAACAGAATTCACTGTCTTCACTTATTTCAGGATTTGAATTGCCACCCTAGATACAAAAGAGAACAACTGTGAACACACTGAGCCTTCTAGATCTTCATAGTTGGTTGTATTATTAGTAGCAGAAAAAGACATCACACTTCAGTACCTTTGCATTTGGCTAAATAAATTCTGAAGACATTCTGGTACACTCTACTTATGTTAGCAAGATTTTTTTGACAGTTCTTTAGGCGTAGGTTTGCTTACTATGATTAGAGAGAACGATCTCAGTCTGGGAGCTGTTGTTTTAATTCATGTATGAAATAAAAGTGAATTTTCCAGACTTCTTCCTTTTTGTGGGTTCATTATAAATTTCTCTGGAATATCATTACTGAAGCTCTAAAATGAAGATAACACCACCAGGTTGGATTTGATTTCTATTTTCCCTGAAAGATTTATGCATTTCATGTGTGACTGATTTTGTGATAAGGTAACTCTCTGGGGGGCATAGCTTTAGTTTTCAGATCTTTTTTTTTTTTTTTTTTGCTTTCTAAACTAGAACAGGGAAAGAAGAAACCCTGCCTGATTGGATCGCCTCAGCAGCATATTTCTTTAGGACTTTTGCATCAGAGCAAATTAGATCATCCCGCACTGATGTGATATATAATTCCCATATCGTCTGTGCCATCAGCTCCTTGGGTTTGGTTTGAAGGGAAAAGAATTAAGCTGCAGCATTTGAGTGAAACTGTTTTTATTATTGGAATCAAAAGGGTTTTTTATAGCCAGGAGAAAATCTACCACGACTGCCACACAGTGTGACTCAGTCTTAAATATCAGGAACCTTAATTCTGTCAGCATCAATCTGAAGCATGTCCACGGCTTTGTTTTTACTTTTATTTAGCCCGATTAGCAAAGAGAAACTATTTCCTTTTTGTGATTCAGTGCACACTGTTTTTATTATTTCCTTTAATTCTTCCTCATGTTTAAGTCACTGTATATCAAATAATCATGCAGTATTTCCTTTCTGAGTGTGTTTTGGTGCATCAGTTGAGCACAGCTGAGCCAAAGACTGGATCTGCTGCTTGAAAACTTCTATTGATGGCAAGGAGTGAAGAGGTAATGACAGCTGAAACAATAACTGCCTATAGAAATCTGACTTCAGCTATTGTTGAACTTGTTGATCTTTAGTGAAAAATGTAATATGAACTTTAATGGAATATCACTCTCACTGTGTCTTCCATCATCACATTATAGGTTATGATTACCACATTTTTCTCCCTCTACTGTAAAATGACTCTTTGGATAAAAGGGGCTGATTGCTCCATTAGTTCTTGATATCATTCAGCACTTAGGACAACATGCATTTCTTTTGCACTTCATTTGCATTCCTTAATCACTGCTAATACCCTGGACAAATCTTATACCACTTGGCAACCCAGCCAGAGAATATCTTTTTGCTGAAGACCTATTTTGTTCCACTTCCTAGAAATACAGTCTTGTTCTTTAGGCATTTATATTGAGCATAAATTATGATGACTCTTAAGATGAGATACGAACAATGATAAATACATTTTAAACCTCTTACACTAGTTTGTCCTGGGAACTCTTGATGAACAAAATAAATAGGTGTGAGTTAGATTTCATTTGGAAGTAATTATGAATGTATACCAACACTGCAAGATCTAAGAGCATATAAAATTGAATTATTTGTTTCCATTTTGTATCATCACCTGATTCTGTTTACACAGAAATTTTAATCCCTGATCGGAAAAAAGGATGAAAACCTGGGGGCTTACTTGACTCTAGAGACCGTAAACTGTATGTGCCAAAAGAGGTAGCTTGAGTAAATGATCTTGTCAAAAGAGAAAGCAACATTTAGAGGGCAACACGGAGGGAGTGAACAATTCATACCAGTTTGTTAAAAATAGTGGTGTATTTCCAGCCATTACTCCTCTGCTTCTTTGTCAAGCATTCTGACTATTCAGCTGTTTTGGTATTAAAAACAGTGAATGTAGGTAACTCCAGTTTACTAATGTTGATTGTTACTGAGCTTGTGTATATAAAGAAGTAATTCTAGAATAACTGTACAAAGACCTGCACAAAGATAAAGAACTATGGATGTCATCAAATAACTTTTCTGGAGGAATATTATTTTACATTAGAAGTAACCACTATATTATCTTTCTGCAAAAATTCTAAAAGACTGTATGTTGGGAAAATCTGCATACATAAAGCTTACTTTTTAAGAAGCAGACACTGCTCTTACTTTCTTATTGCTCTTTTGCCATATTCTGCACACATCAAGAAGGATGCTGAATTGGTGCTTGGCATAAAGACTATTTCAACAACATCATTCAAAGGTGTGAGGATGGCATGGAAGAAAGTATTTACCAGAGATGACAGTAAAAGAATCAAGTATTTAATAATTAAAATTTATTAATTTTTGGGGTGAAAAAACCCCCAAAACCTGAGTGGTTTTTGGATGAGTATAGAATTATTTTTGCAACTGAAGTATTAATTATACAGAAATATTACTGTAGAGAAATTCAGGAGGATATTACATCCTTCTTTCTTTTATTACCTGCTATAAAACTTAGAGCCTTAGTGTTTTCACTGTCTCAAAAAATATTTTATGAGGAAGATCCACAATAAAGCTGAAAATGAAGAGCAAGATTTCCTAAGTCAGTAGCCCTAGCTGCACAAATAAATAAAAAAATGTCATTTGATAACATATTTGACCCCAAATGGCGGTTTCTTTTCAACAGATGCAATTTAATCTTTGAACAGCAGGTTCAAATTTCAAAACAGAAATTATCTTGAGGCAGAAACCTCAAAGAGGACAATTTTACAGGAGATGTTTCAGTTGGTGGGAAATGGAGAAATAATTGTGACATGTGGCTCTTTTTCCTTCTGTCTTTCAAGAGTGGATCATATATGACCCAGTGCTTTATAATAAAAGTGATAGATAGATAGATAGATGGATAGATAGACAGATAGATAGATAGATAGACAGACAGACAGACAGACAGACAGACAGACTTCTATACCCCCCAAATTAGAACATGGTTCAGCATCATATTTACTCCTTTGGTCAGTGTTTAGCAATTGATGTGAAAACGGATTTTCATTCCAGTTGTTTCTAATCACTCAAAGGAACACATTTGTTCAGAATTACCTATCTAGACACCCAGGTGGTTGCTAACGAAAGAGGATAAAGTAGATTTAATGCTGCCTTTGATTACTTCCCACAGTTCTAGGAATGTTTTTGCTATCTCAGACTTCACTTTGTTTTGCAAATGCGTCAGGATTTCATCCTGCTTGATGCTGAAAATGGGATTCACATTGTAAAGTGCAAACTTGAGCTAAGAACTTTGACAAGCTGGGGACTCATTAAGGAAATTACAAACTCTATTTTCTTCCTGACATCTGAAGCACATGAATTAAATACAGGAATTAAAGGAGGACCTGAGCCTCAGACCATATATAGTGATAAAGATTTTCTCCTTGTTTGAATACAACTGCAATACACAGTAACATCTTTTTCCAAACACAGTATGTAAGCAGATGCGGAGCCATAAGATGCCACTCTGGTTTAAAATTCAGTAATTTGCCTTAAGTGTTTCACTGTATTTAAACCAGCCTTGAATCCACCAAGCTGGTTCACACAAACCAACCATGTTCCATGATTCACTGAAGCCTGAAATACCGTGGACCACTGCCAACCTCTTCTGACTGCCTTGCAGGGGCACTACTGCACCACCAGATGAATCATCTCAAGGAAATATAATTTTGGAGTTGGCTTCTTGAAACAAAAAACTCTTTGCATCAGTTGTGGACAAATAGTGCTGAACAGAAAAAAAATTACTCCTGTAAGTATTTTTCTTCTAGTAATGTCTTGCTCGTGAACATTGACTAAAATGGGATCTTTCATCTGAAATAAAATATCTGTATGTACAATGACCTTGAAGCATGTACAAACTATTCCTTCAGGATGGTATCACAGCTTCTCAGCTAGATGCCTCAGACTATAAACTGCTGAGGGGTAATGAAAATTCTCTTTCAGCCCCAGCTGCTCATGCTGTATAAATTTAACATAATACAAATCTCACATTGTTCTCAGCCTTTGATGGGTTCTCAGAATGACCCTGTTAACACCATGTGGAAAAGCAGAGTGGACAAGTGTTCTCAGGTCAAGGACCTGAGAAAAATGAGCTTATGTGGTTTATTTGTGGAATAAACCTGCATCTCAAAAGAAAAAAAAACTTGGCCGCCCACAAGACTGGCAGAACAGTAGCTGCTTTTTCATCTGGTTCTCTGGTCCTTGGCAGCATAGGCTTCACGAGAGAGTTGAGGGACACTAGACCTGACAGCAGCTCCGTCTGGGCAGCACTCCTGGACGACCTCCCGATGGAAGATAAGGCTGCAAAACTGCATCTTCCTTCCATCCATGGCCATCACAGCTGCAGAGGGTGTCACTATTCAAAGCAGGGTAAAGTGACTGCAAAATGCCATCAGAGCGGCTTTTTCACACTGACTAGATGCTGACGTAAATGATGACATCAGGTAAGGGAAAACAAGGAAAGAAGCTTGTTTATTTGTATTGTTACAGAAAGCACTGCCTCCAGAAACACGGGAGGAATGGACTTCAAGGACATTCTTACAAATCGTTGGGAGACAAAATCATCTTTATCTTGCAATATGTGAGCAGACAATTGTCTCTCTGTATCTCATCCATCCAAATGACATTGTTTCTACAACGTATTTGTTCCAGTCTCTCTGAAGCACTGTCTGGTAATGCAAAAATCTTTTAAAAATGACTAATTTTGGCCTCTTCAAGATGATAACAGAACAAACCCCCGGTCTAGTACTATTTTGGCTGAAGACAGAGATAAAATTACATCCTTACACTGCCAGTGTCTCAAAAGAAGTAAAAAAATCATATAAGTAAAAATCATATAAGTCACCTTGACTGTGACAGCCAGATTTTTCTAACTTAAGTAATATGACTCAATTTCCAATGAATGGAAAGACTAAGACATTTTGAAGAAGTATTTTTGTTTTGGAAATTACATTCCTCTGCATCAGACTGTAGCATGTGGGTTGACTTTTGTGATAGAAGTTATTAAAAAATACCAGATCTCTCAGTGAGAGCTGTTGGCATCATTAACCCCCCAAGAGACAACAAAATATTGGAAGGCATATCTTAAGACTTATTTGAAATTTAAACATATTGTTTAAATTTGATTGTTAAAAACTGATGTATGTTTTCCTTCCTGGCATGTAATGATTTCAAAAGTATTATAACTAATTGTAGACGTTTTTGTTTGGGATCCTCCTCTTGTTTGAGTAATGTACATGAGATATATGAGATTCTTGACTTGGATTCTTGCTTCTTTTGATATTTTGTTTCATATTTGCCTCTCAGATACATACATTCACAAATAAACCACCAATACTTAGCAGTCCTCAATTTAATACGTATTTATTATGAAGAGAAATTTTACACATTTTACAATTTTACAGTGGTTCACAGGGAGCACTTGCAATGCTTTACTCTACAAAAGCACAGGGTTTAAAAATTCTAATGGTGGCTCTGACATGTTCAAACATATGCCATAGCACAGATCTCCTAAACTCAGACTATACTTTGCTATCATAATACATTGTTACTACGTATAATAATAATAATAGTAATAATAAATATAAATTACTATGTCTAGTAGTAATAACATATAATCTTAGATTATATGAATAGGCTAATAATATATGCATTTAGACAACTTTCACACTTATGACTCTGTGTTAACTAATTTTAGCAAAAAACATGGTTAATGATTTATACAAATGAACAAAATCATGTTGGAAGACTCTAAGCCCCACAGTTCAAGAGGTTATGGTGGGATTTTTCTGTAATATAAATTAATTCTTGTTCAAATGGTAGATGACACCCACAAAGACCCTCAGTGCTGAAAGCGTCAAAAATACTTCACTGAAATAAAAACCTAAAAAAAAAAAAAAAAACTTTTGAGCTGATTGCACGTAGAGTTCTCAATCTCAGAAGATTCTCAGTCTCAGAAGACTCTCTAAAATAAAGCCCAGTAAGCATGTTCCTGCTCAGGAGAACCTGGGCACTACAGGTATTACATCTCAGGCCTAAAAACTGCAGTCAACTACATAGAGATGCCTGGAGAAGTGTCTCCTGCAGAGTATATGGAAGCCAGGGGATATTTTTAGGTTCTAGCTCTGAGAATATGGATAACAGTGTATATTGAGTAATTACTATGAATTTATTTCTCAAACAGCAAATTTAAAACAAAAGCATACATCACCTATTAAGAGCCATTCAGCTTCAACTCGTGTGAGTTAAAGGCTAATAAAGCCCTTCAGCAGAACATTCAGAGTATGGAAAAGATCAAAACATGAGTCAGTTTGTGGCAGCCAGGAGGACACATCTTGACAGGCAGTGGACTGTGTTTCTTGTTCAAGTGATGGTAAGCTGACAACAGGCATCACCTGCTCCGAGAGTACTCACTGAGTCACTTGACCTTGGACGATGCTGCCAATGAGTCAATTTTGCTCCAAGAAATCAGACTCTGCAAAGTTACACTCCATTCCCTCGATTCATTAATTCCAATTTAATTTTAGTCCTCTCTGTTCACATTGATGCACGGCAGAATAACTGTATTTGGTTATTTTTTCAACTTTGCAGTTACTGAGTCTCATAAATGTGGGAGATAGCACATTCTGTGGCCTGAATTGAAGCATTTCTAAGGCAAGGATTCAGGCAACAGGATTCAGTTGTTGTGTCAGGAAACAAAACAGATTAGCACTTATGTCCACTTTGACAAGCAATTAGTCAATGTACTAACACTGAAATCTCTGATTTACTGGTATCATCAAGGCTTTCTTAAAATGTGGTATCCAGAATAAAGAAAATCCATAGTACAGCTACCTCCAGTTCTAATAAGCCTGAATAGTGCAAATTAGGGCACTTAATTGTTAATCTTTACAACTTCTGAAATACAGGGAATATTGTTCAACAACAGAAGTTCCAATTAAACAGTTGCTTTTAAGTTTATTGCAGACAAGTGTCTCAAGTACAAACATTGTTGAGATCATTATATGAAGAAATCGGGGCATGCTGACATAAAGAGAAACACAATTGGCTCTCAAGGAATGATAAATTTCAAGTTGTGATAAGGCATGAAAATGCAAATGGTCAAGCAAAAAGAAAAGCAACTTGGACTGATTTTCAGGAGAGTTACTTAAGGAGAAAAAACCCTTTTGCTCTGTAAACTGAGTTCAATTGGCAGGAAAATAATACAATGATAAAAATCTTTGAATCTAAATTTCTGGGTCATATTTCAAATCAGATTTTATTTGAAAGACTGATCTTTTTATTTTTGATTGGTTGTGGTATGTATTTGAAAATGACCACAGATGCTGCAAAAAGCTGCGCAGTGTTAAGCACTAGGAAGGTAAATTCCTTTTCACATTATAATAGAGGTTTAAAATTTTTTTAACCTTTTAAGTAAAACACTGTTATATATTTTTTTTCCTTTAAGATATTATGTTTCCTGAAACCTAATCTTATGATGAAGGTGCTATGGGAACTCTCTTCTTTTAGAGAGACAATTTGAGCTCATGTGACAGTTGTTTTAGTCCATTACTTACCCAGATGAATACATTCTTTTCAGCACTGTTTTCCTATCTTTCTCTTTTTAAAGCTGATGGAATCAGATACTCAGATACTTTGTTTTGCTTCGCTTTGCTTTTCAGAAGTGGATTAACTGGGTTAGGAAGGCGGTTCATGACTATATTGTTTATTCTTCTTGATAGGTGTGTAGAAGTATCTCCTAAATTAAGCCAACAGTACCTTCAGTTGTCCAGTAATGAAACAATCTCAAGTGAAAATCAGCAAAGCAGCACCATTTGGAAAGATGCTTTGTGACTCTTACTTGCACATCAACAAATTTTCTGTTTTAGGAAGAAAGAAAACCTTAACTAAAACTATGAGGTTAAAGGCAGCCAATAATTTATTTAATTCTAAATATGTCCTACTTTGGAAATTGCTATTCTTTGCTATGAAATGCCATCTAACCTGAAAAATTAAAAACACTGAAAATAAGGAGGGAAAAAAAGACCCATCCTTGGCACAGTACAGTTAGGATTAAGATTCCAAAGCCAAGATAAAAGTTCTACAGTTAACTCACCTTCACATCTTGGAACATGGCAGTTTATACAATGCAATACAATAATAACCTTAGTGCCTTGGAACACATCCACATGAGACTATGAGACCATTCCGGTGTAGGTTATGGTACTTTTAACAACTGTGCCTAAAGTTAAATACTGCCATACCATTCATTTTTATTTCTTTCATATTTAAATCTAGATCACTTCTTTGAAACCATCTGTGGTTTGCTAATAAAATCAGTCAATAAATTTATAAAACTTTCTTTCCAGGCATCTTTGTGAAAATTCAGATTTCATATGTTCAAAGTCAGCCATGTATCTAAGTGATAAACCACAACTGTGAGGTTCTCTGGTTCAAATATCTGCTTGCAGCAGTGAGCAGCTTTTGCATTAGAGCAGAAATTTTCCTTTTATTCCCCCAAAACCAGCTGTAAAAAAAGATAACAAGCTTTTAACTTGTCATCCAAAAGGATTCCCTTTAAGCTGAGTACAGCTGTGTGGTGTAACTCTTTCCTCACTGGGACTGAGACTGAGATGCGGCACATTCCCAGTATCCTCTGTCCATCAGTGGCCTCACAGCTCCCGTGTGGAGCAGAACTGCAAAATGGGGAGGGCTCAAATTCTAGGGCTGAGAATGCACCTCTAACTCCCTCTTCTTCAACGTTTGGGAAATGTATTTGCATGCGTAAAGCAAGATAAATCCTTTCAGGTTCCAGCATTTAATTAAGCTTTCAGCTATCTTTGTGAATGAACTGAAGAGCATCTAATATGCATTTCTACAGGGAACAGAGCAGGAGTACCACTCCTTCTGTGAAGTTGTTTGCTATCAGCTGGAAAAAAATCTCAACTCAATTAGTCTCTGTGTTTAACTTCCTTTGGAACATTACATCTCCTACAGCTGAATCCCAATCGTAATAAATGTACTTGGACAAAAAAAATAAATACTTTCTTCCTCTGCAATGGCCTGTGTTTCTGGCAGTAATTGGGTTCGAGCAGTGGCAGGATAAGGTGACTGTGGTGTGGGAACTGGCAAGGGAAGGATGATGTCAGAGGATTTAAGAAAATATTTAAAAGTGTTCAAGGTTGTCTAGCAGACCAGAGCAGAATTGTTCGGATTTTTTTTTTCCCTCTCGTACACTCTCTTAGTATAAGTAGATGCTTGTAGGATTCCCAGAGAGGGAAATAACTTGGTTTAGTGTCTAACTGAAAATGCTAAGGATTTCAAAAGGTAAGTCCCAACAGTGGTTCACAGGGACCACTTGCAATCCTTTACTCTACAAGAGCAATCAACAAAACAACCCTAACTGCCCTGAAGGGTTTTCTTTTGTCTTTGGCTGCTTCTAGCATGCTTCTGCAGTTTAACACATCATGGTAACCATGTGGGCAGAATGTTTTTGGAACAGACTCTCTTTCACCACCCCATTACCACTCAGTCCCCATTTAGTACTAAAGTCATAAATATAAATGAAGACCAGGTTAGAACATTCTTTTCCTGCGCTATCTTACAACTGTGGTACCCTAATGTCCCAGAAACAAGTTTTAAGATGCTCAAAAGTCACAGTCACCAAAATGTTTTAGAATAGCGCTAATGGCAAAACATGAATCAGTGTGGCAAATGCCAGACATTTGTGCTTCAACTTTTCATGCCTCAGTACTTCGAAGAGGAGCTACAGTTTTCCTGTGTGTGTGCAGAATATCATCACAAACCATTTTCAGCTGTCACAACCGAGTCAAGATTGAGTCTATCTTCATCTGTATTGTTCCAGCACGCTTCATTAAATATCCAACAGAAGCATTCAAGCAAAATGAAGTAAGGAATTTCCCTCTCTAAAACGTAACCACTAAATTAAGTATTGCAATTTCAAAGGAGTCAACGGCCTATTTGAAAACCAGTCAGCACTGGGCCAGCTCTACTTTTGAGCCCTTTCCCTCGCTGCAGTTCCTCAGCCCACACCCGTGTTCCAATTTCTCCTCAGGACAATTTCACTGCTGACTACTCCACCTTATTTTTCCATCCCTAATCACGCCTGAAGAAATGTTCTCTATAGTTCATGTCTTTATTTTTTAATAATGGAATCAAAAACCACTTCTTCAGGAATTTTGCTGTACACACATGAAACTGAGGATTAAGGCTATTTATGTCCTTCAACTTTAATATGAATCTTGAGGAAGATGTAATGTGCAACTATTTCCCCAGTTCTCCTAATGCTCCATTATCATCTATCGATGCATAGACAAATCATAAATTAGGCCCAGAAAAGTAACGAGACCGACATAAACAGTAATGGTGTACAA